>VSWD01000002.1:28636877-28948802 GCA_033119305.1 Pinctada imbricata | reverse complement strand
AAAAAAATTTTAAGTCAAAGTAATCATATCATATACATATTTAAAAATCGAAATGACAGAGTATATCTAAAAGGATACAGCTGGTATAAAATAAAATATTAATTAAAAAAAAAGAAATAACCCTGTACAAACGAAAAAGAAATCCCCAAAAACTAAATTAAACAACATCAACCCCCCCCGCAAAAAAAAACAAAAAAACACACACACACCCTCTCTCTCACACACACACACACACGAAAGTCAACCACAATAAACTTATAGATTAAACGAAGATGTCAAGTACACCCCATCTTTTCAGAAAAAAAGAAAAGAAAAAAGAAAAGGAGACAAAATAGAAAACCCGAATGGACGTTACGTATAACATGACAAGCCCTTCTTTCATATGAAGAGCAATTTTTACTTTATCATAAATATATCATGAAGAACACAACATATATGTAATCTATCTGATTTTGACACTGGAATAAAATTTATTTCAATATCGAGAAATTATGGCCATGTAAAATTTACACCGCCTCGTATGATTTGCCGTCGATGAGATGTACTTATTTTTTCAAATTGGGAAAAAAATATCTGCCATGTCTCGATTTCGACTGAGAAATATTCCTTAATTTTATTGAATATATTTTATAGAAAATATGTTGTCAATAACGAAAATTATAGCGCAAACAATGTATATAAAACTTATATAAGAGCGATTTTACGATAACTCACAGTAGCACATTCTGTATCTTCATATTTTTCCTTCATTTTTTTAATGATGTAAATCTAAATCATTAAAAGTGCAATCCAAGGAACTTGTACATGTATACATAAAAAATAAAGAACAACCGAAATATAGACGCATCTTAATTTAGGGAGATTTTTTTTGACATACAAATAATATTGATAATTTCAGTCGTTAAAAATCAATGCGTTTAGAAAGTAGGAAATATCCCCACTAATGTGGTTATTTTACAGGGACGTGTATAAAATTTTATCCCTGGTATTTTATTACAAACAACGAAACGTACATACTGAAATGTTGTAAGCAATAGGAATTATTGAGAGAAAAACGAAAGTTTGTGGACTGGAAGGTATTGTAGGTGGTGCTATGATAAAATTCTTAACCTTTGAATTCTTAATCGATCCTTTTTCTGTGTAAAAACAACATGTGTAATTATATAAACATGTAGTTGCGGTTGTTCATAAAAAAAAAGATAAAAACCCAGAAAAGCTTTATTATTGTGATTAAAGAATTGCTTGCGAGTGGTACTGTAACCAGCGATCAATCCGACGCCCATGTGTATATATCTATTTTTTTTAAGTGTCACACCTTCACTTTTTTGGCCAACACACGAGTAACGACCTTCAACAAGCTGGCGAACGTCGAGGTTACGTTCGAAATTTCATAACGAGGCAACTCTCTCAACGCGCGCGTAGCGACCTAAAAGGTTGTGTTTACATTGAGACATGCGAGGTAATTCTTGATAATGACGAGCGGTACCTAGCGAGCCGAAGGATTTCTTAAATATAAAAAAAAATTCTATTAGAAAAAGGAAGTGTTGACCACCAAAATAGGGGATCGGAGCCCACTCGTACGCCTCTAAATGCAGATGAATCAGATGAGACAAAAATGATTTACACGGGAAAAGGGGTTTGGGACTAAAATACAGTGTAGGGTCTGCTGTGTTACCGAAAATACACGGTATTTATGCCTTGGTAAAAAGTATCATTATCACATCAATATCATTTATTGTAAGATTTCAAAAAGTCAACAAAGGGTGGTGCCCCAGTTACCCCTCATTATATTTAAATCTACCAAGTACATTCATGTATATATTATATCGTGATATTGACAGCATATGAACACATTTAACTATTGTTTCCTCCTTTTTCGTAACAAGTTGCAGCTTCAAAACTTAACATAAAAATTTAATTTATTTAAAGATATTTATTTATCATTCAATTGCACAAAAACTGATACAAAGTAGCCTAAATAGTGTTAGAATATAGCAGCATGTTACCTACAGACAACGTTAAATTACAATGTGATCGTAACGTCATATATGACGTCAAAATCAGTGTAACATATAGCCGACCATCCTGGTTTCAAATTAGTGTAGAATTGTAACGGAATGTCGGATTCTCAAAATTTAAATTGATTTATACTCTGTATTTCATGTATTTTCAATGTTCAATGTTTTTCCGCGTTTTGAGATTGGGCTGATTTTGGCCCTTACCGCCCCTTGCCCTTTATGAAATAAATTTCAAATTTTTTTTTCACGAATTTTAATTCGTTTTTTTCTTATTTTTATCGCTCTTTTGATTGACTCCTGAATAATACTCACAGTATTTCCAAATGGAAATCATCAGCTTTCAAATTTAAAAATATAGTAGAAACAAAGCTAAGGAAATGTTCTGAAACTTGTTTTATGCAAATACAGGTATATTAAGTAAGAGTAGATGGGCACATTGAAAAGAGCGAAAATGGTGTACATGTATTTTGCTTACTTTTACGGCCTGGGGTTACCTCCGAGATGACCGTATAAAAACCAGACGGATGAATATTTTTTCCTGAAACTTGGAATATGACATGAGGAGATATTGATGTATGTAACGGCATTGTGATTTTGATCGAGAAGCCAAAAAGTACATCCACTTAAGAACGAACATGTGTATGCATGTGAAAATGTACACGACGGACTATGTACGTATCAAAGATCGACTCTAAGATGAAAGATTGTATTTTCATGATTAATTTCCATCAAAATCGAGACGTTACACACAACGTAGTCGACATCCTGCTGTATAGAATATGAAGACGGGAGGAAGGAAGGGGGGGTGCGTTCCATGACACCCTACCCACCTTTTTTTTTCTTCGATTTAACATGGAAATCAATGTCTCTTATTCATGTAATGATTCCAGTTTCCAAAGTGATTGTTGAAGCATCGAATTCTGTACGAGATGAAGAAAAAAGTTGAGCTATAGGCTACATTCTATGAAGATATTACGCACTAGTACAAGAAAATGAGCTTACCGATTTATGGGGGTTGGGCTTATGTTTTGTACACTAAAAGACTTTCTCTGGACGAAAACTTCATTTTATGAGCTGTGAAGTTAGTATATATATTTATTATGTAAATCCATCCCAAATTTATGAAATAGATTTCAAATTTTTTTTCACGAATTTTAATTCGTTTTTTTCTTACTTTTATCGCTCTTTTGATTGACTCCTGAATAATGCTCACAGTATTTCCAAATGGAAATTATCAGCTTTCAAATTTAAAAATATAGTAGAAACAAAGCTAAGGAAATGTTCTGAAACTTGTTTTATGCAAATACAGGTATATTAAGTAAGAGTAGATGGGCACATTGAAAAGAGCGAAAATGGTGTAATTTGCTTACTTTTACGGCCTGGGGTTACCTCCGAGATGACCGTATAAAAACCAGACGGATGAATATTTTTTCCTGAAACTTGGAATATGACATGAGGAGATATTGATGTATGTAACGGCATTGTGATTTTGATCGAGAAGCCAAAAAGTACATCCACTTAAGAACGAACATGTGTATGCATGTGAAAATGTACACGACGGGACTATGTACGTATCAAAGATCGACTCTAAGATGAAAGATTGTATTTTCATGATTAATTTCCATCAAAATCGAGACGTTACACACAACGTAGTCGACATCCTGCTGTATAGAATATGAAGACGGGAGGAAGGAAGGGGGGTGCCTTCCATGACACCCTACCCACCTTTTTTTTCTTCGATTTAACATGGAAATCAATGTCTCTTATTCATGTAATGATTCCAGTTTCCAAAGTGATTGTTGAAGCATCGAATTCTGTACGAGATGAAGAAAAAAGTTGAGCTATAGGCTACATTCTATGAAGATATTACGCACTAGTACAAGAAAATGAGCTTACCGATTTATGAGGGTTGGGCTTATGTTTTGTACACTATAAGACTTTCTCTGGACGAAAACTTCATTTTATGAGCTGTGAAGTTAGTATATTTATTTATTATGTAAATCCATCCCAAATTTATGAAATAGATTTCAAATTTTTTTTCACGAATTTTAATTCGTTTTTTTTTTTTTTTCTTACTTTTATCGCTCTTTTGATTGACTCCTGAATAATACTCACAGTATTTCCAAATGGAAATCATCAGCTTTCAAATTTAAAAATATAGTAGAAACAAAGCTAAGGAAATGTTCTGAAACTTGTTTTATGCAAATACAGGTATATTAAGTAAGAGTAGATGGGCACATTGAAAAGAGCGAAAATGGTGTATTTTGCTTACTTTTACGGCCTGGGGTTACCTCCGAGATGACCGTATAAAAACCAGACGGATGAATATTTTTTCCTGAAACTTGGAATATGACATGAGGAGATATTAATGTATGTAAATGCATTGTGATTTTGATCGAGAAGCCAAAAAGTACATCCACTTAAGAACGAACATGTGTATGCATGTGAAAATGTACCCTCTCCCCAACCCCAGAATTCACTTCTCTTCTTGTTATTTTAACAAATTTAATCTAGCGACCGGATGAGATTATTATTTTCATGAGGATCACTGACGAGGGTGTGACAGGCAGAATGGAAAATGTGGCCGGTCCGGGAATCGAACCCGAGACCTTCTGCTTACAGGGCAGACGCTCTTATTGATTGAGCTAACCGGACACGATTCCTGGACCGTCACACGTCTCCACCCCGCCAAATTTTGAGGTTTCCCAAAGTTGTTAACCGGAAACCTCACAAAGAAAGACAAATAAATCCCTGGTTCTTCCCCATAGTTGCCCTAAACCACAAGCAACTCATGAGGTTCACTCTCACGGCACCAAATACTGTGACAGGCGGAATGGAAAATGTGGCCGGTCTGGGAATCGAACCTGAGACCTTCTGCTTACAGGGCAGACGCTCTTACCGATTGAGCTAACCGGACACGATTCCTGAACCGTCACAAGGGTTTAGTACCCGAAACGTGCATGTCTGGTCCACGCTGTAAATTTATCAGGTTTTAAATGATGCTATTGAATTTAAAGACGTTTTTAACATAATCAGGAAAATATATGTCTAAATTTTCATGTCATAATTTCAACCCTTAGTCCCTCTAAATTAAATGCAGTAGGCGGTAACTGGTCCAGGGCGGCCACTTAATTGTCCTTGACCAGTAGACATGGTAGGAATATTATGCAACGGACAAGAGTTCGCCGCAATATATGTAAGATGAATACAGCCAACTGACCTATATAGAGCGGGGCTGCAGGGTGCCCAAACGGAAAAGTACCGTTATGGAAATCTTCTTCTTCCTTAGTATGACCCTCCGCCTATTGGAGCACTCCCTAGAGGGGATCATATATTAAACATGACATTATATATCAAGAAAACATTTCAAATTCCTCTCTTACTCCCCTACCTGCAACACTCACAACTCACCAATCGTTCACCATGCTCTGTACAAGGTACCTTCCACTTATAATGTATGCAAGTGTATGCAGTGTATGTGGGGAAGGTGTGATTTATGTACTACAGTGGAAGGTCCGTATTTCCAACGGCCTTTAACGTGCCATCACACAAGGCAATCCCCTCAGCCGCAGCTGCCGAGGGGCTACTCAGAGAACAGGTCGGGGCGAAATATTATTACGCGATTGATACCACAACTCGACACCAGTTGAAGGGAATGAATATGGATCATCCAAAATGGTGGAGGAAAATGGCGGTTTGAATGTTTTCGCTGGTGACAGAAAAATTTGAAATAGACGGTAAAAAGTGGTGCAAGGAATATTTTGTGAAAATAAGAAAGCTCCTTAGTGTTTATTAAATCAATCACTGTATATACTTACCTATATATATATATATATATATATATATATATATAATCAAAATCAAAGTGACATAATGACGATTAAATTTGTTTATTGCACTAAACGTTTTCGCCTGTTGGCTCTTCAGAGTTGCAATGAATATAAACAATAACAATAACAAAGAACAGTAGGTAGGCAGCGTCTATGACGTCATCATAACGTTACAGTTAGGCGCATCACGTATAAATGTCCCAGACGTTGGCGCACTTATTATTTACGTATATTGATGCTTTAAGAACAATAATAAATAGCTTTTTGTAAAGAAGAAATGAAATCATAGTTTAACAATTCAATTTAGGTTTGAAAATCTCTATGAAATAATCTTCTTTGGCTTTACGTAATTGTTCATTGTCCTCTTTTACTTTGTAAAAGGGGAAAATAGAAAAACTTCCCCCACCACACATATCAAAATGTCCGCTACAAGGAGTGTTTCTAGTGGATGGATCCCTGATCTGTTGTTTGTGTACGCGTACACGGTCCGCCAATTTCGTTCCCGTTTGTCCGACATAGTTTTCGCCGCAGTTTGGACACGTCATCACGTAAATTAAGTTCTTGGATTTGCAATTCATTTTTGCGTTTACGTGAAATACTTTTCCATTTTTAAATGTAAATGATTGACCGGTTTGAATGTACGGGCATGTTCCACAGCGAGGGTCCTGGCATTGGCTAACGACGTGTGTTTCCGTTTCGGTTGTAAATCTGGCTTTGGTGAGAAGTCTTTTTAAATTAGGTGGTTGTCTCCTGCTATTAATGATATCCTGTTGGTTGATGAGACTCCTCAAATTGTCGGACTGATGAAGAATTGGTAGACAAGTTTTTGCTGTTTTGAATACGTTTTTATTTCTCGGATTGTGTGTTGTTACAAATGGAATGATTTTATGGCTATTTGTGTTACGTCTGCTTTTCTCTCTAAGTTCCGGTAGCGGTATTTCCTTTGCTCTGTTTGTGGCTGCGTCAATTAGATTTACGGGATAATGCTGTTTAAGTAGGAAAGACTTTAGTTCTTTTAGTCTTTTTTCTCTTCGATGTTGGTCTGAAACTATTGTACAAATTCGTCGAGCCAAGTTGAACGGGATGTTACGTTTTGTGTGAGATGGATGACAGGAACTGAATATAAGGTACTGGTGTGTATCCGTACTTTTGTAAAACAGATCCGTAGTAATTCTGTTATCTTCCTTAATTATCAATATATCGAGAAAAGGAAGCTCTTTTTCACTCTGTTCCATAGTAAATTGAATGCTAGTATGAAGTCCGTTTAAAAGATCATGAAATTTATTCAAGTCATCCAAAGATCTATTCCAAAAAATGAAACAATCATCCAAATAACGTTTCCAGTTTTTCCGGATGCAATTTCCGAAGTTCGCGTCAAATACATCTTCCGTACGAGAAAATAATTTTTCTTCCAAATATCCCATAAAAAGAGTAGCGTAAGTAGGTGCGACTTTGGTTCCCATCGCTGTCCCCTTTATCTGAAGAAAATATTTATTATCGAAGAAGAAATGATTGTTTTCTAAAACAAGTTTGAGACCATCTATGATAAAGTCTTTTGTAAATCTGGACGGGATTTCATCACGATGTTTTTCTATCCAATATGTGATAGACTCCAACAGGCAAACAGCCAACAGGCGAAAACGTTTAGTGCAATAAAGAGCCAACAGGCGAAAACGTTTAGTGCAATAAAGAGCCAACAGGCGAAAACGTTTAGTGCAATAAAGAGCCAACAGGCGAAAACGTTTAGTGCAATAAACAAATTTAATCGTCATTATGTCACTTTGATTTTGATTATATTGACTATACCGGGAATGGATATTTATTATATATATATATATATATATATAAAAGCACAAAAAAAAGGTACAAGCGACCACGACACTAAACGTGTTTAAACCCAGCGGAAGGGACAGTACATCCCTTGAGCCCTCTGGATACACGAATATGTACTTGTATATATATATATATATTTTTTAATTTTTCATTTTTACATAATTTTATAATCTTATAATCTTATAATTTTTCATTTTTACAGTTTGTATTTTTAAACTCCTTTATGTGGGCCTCTCGTGATATGACTTTCTATTCACACTGACCCGCTCGTTGTCAGTTTAGTGAGTATCTCTCTTCAGGACGGACGTGTTTTTAATTGGGGGATTTTTCGTTTCATTTTACTTAGTCAATCGAGTCCCTTACGTTTATATAGAGTGGGGGAGGCGGTTTTTTGTTTGATTTTACTCACTTGATAATATGTTACTTAATCAATCAGGGAGCATCTTTTCAGCTTTTTTTTTTTTTTTTTTTTTTATTTTGAACCTATAGAAGTCTTGGACGTGTTTCTATCGATCAGGCCGTCCAGACTTTTTGGCAGCGGGTGTTGCATGCAAACAGGAGACGCTGACTCTACCTAGGCACCTGGTCTCGCCCCTCGCGGGGTCTGCTTTGGTTCATGAATTGAGAATATTACCTACCTGGCTACTAGTTATAGCCTTTCGAGCTTCAGTATAGTACAGGTTCTGACTAGCATGAGAGTGTGTGTATGTTTTTTTATGTACTTGTGTCCGAACGGAATGAGGGACGTACTGTCCCTTGTTCCGTCTGGATACAAGTACATATTCGTGTATCCAGAGGGCTCAAGGGATGTACTGTCCCTTCCGCTGGGTTTAAACACGTTTAGTGTCGTGGTCGCTTGTACCTTTTTTTGTGCTTTTATATCTTTTTTTTCCAAGCGACGTGCATTCGCCCTTTGTTGGGCTGATCCGACATTGTCTGAATAGTGAACGTGGTTGTTTTCACCTCTTTTGTGCTATCTATATATATATATATATATATATATATATATATATATATATATATATATATATATATATATATCATCCCTTGTATATTCTACTCCCCTCCCCCAGCGACGAAGAATCCACTCCCGCCCTCTTCACTAATGAGTCAAAAGAAGATAGAGAAACTAAAAACTTACCTCCTCTCACAACCCGACAAACCAGAGGGTCTTCAAGTTCGGAGAGCCATAATTGTCTCCGACAGCAAAGTACTAACTTTGAGAAATAACTATCCAAAGCCAAGTATTCCATTTGAAATTTGGCATGAAGTAGGTGCCCCCTGTTCTAGACTAGTGGAGATAATTGAACAGAGGATTGGAAAAGCAGTGAAAAGACACGGGAAAATTCTTATTTATTTCTGGGGAGGAACCTGTGATATAACAAAAAAGGAGGATAAGTACATCATCCTGCGACAATCAGACAGCACCAGAGCAATAGAAGATATAAAGTCACAACTGAATCGAGCTGTTGATATTGTATCCAGACACGAGAGAGCACAGATCAAGTTCGTAGGTATACCTTTAATCTCTATCACTGCCTGGAATAAACTCAAAGGGCTGACAGAAACTAACCACTTGGCACAACAGGAAGTGACTGTAAATGAACAGATTGCCCTCCTAAACAGAGAGATAGAAGCAATTAACACAGCGCTTGGACAAAACTCCATTCTGCTAAACAAAGCACTGGTAAGGTCAAGGAAAAAGAAGAACAAGCCAGTTAGACACACGTACCGTCTTTCCCTTCTAAAAGACGGAGTTCACCCAGGACTATACCTTAGCCTCCATTGGATAAGGATCTTAATAAAGGACACCTTCTATCACTGCTACAAAAGCGTACCACAGCCAGAGGAAAATAGTGTGAAGGACATACTACAGATTGATGTTAATAGCTCTGAACTCGACGAGCTTTATTAGGAGAGGTAACAAATCAGTTGCATATTAATCACTGTTATAGGTGGGGAACTCCCATCATAATTCCACTCCAATAAATCCTCTGTATCGGTGGGGAACTCCCATCATACCCATTATACCTAATCTAACCCTACCCATCTAAAACTAAACTATTCAAATTAAAATCAATTTGAAATTTTGATTTAACAAAAACTAACTTGATCTTTGACCTCGGTATAAATACTGACCCAACGGAATTTGATTCAATTAATATCAAATTAACTCTACAAGAATTACCTACAATCGATAAAAATAAAAAGTTAAATTTCACAGATTCAACTCAGTCTAATCCAAAGTACTCATACCAGTATCGGTGGGGAACTCCCATCATACTAGCTTTATTAAGTTTGCTTCAATAACCCACCATCAGTATTGGTGGGGAACTCCCACCATACTCTCTATATCTTGACTGGAGCTCGTAAAAAAGTTCCCCGCGAGGGGTTTGACAGTAAGTGTTTTGAATATTATTCCCTGACATTGTCGCCATAGCACTTTCTATATAGACGTGGCCTCGGACAGTGCATGTATTTTATATATTCTTTTTCTATTCGTGCATGAACATCGACGGCGGGTGCGGCATGCCAACAGGGGATGCTTACTCCTCCCGGGCACCTGATCCCACCTCTGGCTTGCTGGGGGTCCGTCGATGTTCAATTTGGTGCTCTATTGTGAGTGCTGTTGAGATTATCGTCAGGATCTTCTTTAACTCATTAAAGTAGAAAACTATTATAGAATACAGAGTAATAACAAAAAGATCCAAACATGTACACAAGACGCTCCATCAGGATCAGGAATGCTCCTACACCCTACTCTCCAGCACAGATAGGGAGGAAAATCAACACTAGCAGATCATCACCACAAAATCCGAAAAGTAACAATGCTGATGTATCATACTCACTGAACAGAGGAAAGGCAATAAGGTAAAAACTTGAGGCCACTGACAGACCAAGTATGTGTAGCGTCCAGGTGAAAAAAGGAGGAAACATCATATTAGAACTCTCAACTGCGGCATATGAAAGCCTGAAAGGCAAAATGCTACTCCACTACAGTGACCAAGAGACAAGAGCTATCATTAAGGAAAAGAGAGACAGATCAAATGCAATATTTGAACACAGCATCAGTGTATACGCAGAAAATATGCAAGACAAATTGTACACAATAAACATGTACCACACAACTTCTAAGATACTTACAAATGGAAAACACCCAGATATCTGTGTAGAGCATATAGGAGAAATACTATCAAATATTGATACAGAAGAAATACAAGACCTAAACAATATCATAAGAGAAAAATGTATGGAAACACTAACATGTAAGAACCCACTTCAAAAATCTGAAAACCTGAGACAACATGATCAAGATGATCAAGATGGTAGGAAAAATCCACAATCAAAAAAGGAATTAACATATCCAACAGCAAAAACCAAAAGTAAACAGCCACAAAGCGTCCATAACATTGCCATCAGTATTATAGAAGAGGCATCAGAGGGAAGAAGCACAGACTCGCATGACCATGAGGCACAAGACAGTAATGGAACATGTCCAATATGTATTAAACCACCAGAGACAAACTCGATAGAATGTGATGAGTGCACACTATGGTTCCACTATGCATGTGAACAAATGACAAAGGAGGAAATAAAGGAACACGAGGATGACCCAAATAAAATATACATATGTAGCATGTGCAAATGCCTAGACCATGCTCAAACCAATAACAATGAGCAAAACCTAACACCATCTCCAAATTGGTCACAAAATACACAAATTGCAGCTCTACAGACAAAATTGAGAAGCAACATACGTAACCCAGACGAGGAAAAGCATCAAAATCCTAACACCCTACCCCAACCAGCATATAACAAACAACTTGACAGAGCGGAAAGAAGCACAGAAACAAAGAACAATTCAGAAACAAAGGTCCTAAAAAGTACAATCAGTGTCAGTAATAGCACTAATAAGGAAGTACTAGCAAGCACAACCATCGACATAAACCAGTATGGTCCAGACAGTACAACAAGAGAAAGACCGGAGATACAAAGTCAACAACAAAACCAACAACAACCAACAGATGGGCTTATCCTTGCTAGCAGAAAACTAGATAGTACGACAGGAAAAAGAAATGACACAAATGCCACCAAACGAAAAGACAAAAGGTTCCAGCTAACAGATATGGAAAAGCAATTAGCATATTGCAAAGCAGAAATAATAAGACTTGAAAACTGCTGTAAGGAATACCAAAACACCATCCAAGTGCTCAAGCTCAAACTAGCAACAACATTGCAAAGTACCAACATCGCCTCAAAGACAACAGAGTTTAGTGATCATAATCAATACCAATCAACTAGTGTACAGTCAACTATATCCCTTGACACAAGGCTGACAGCCCTAGAGGCTGCCAATAACATCAGACTCACCTCAATGGAGGCCCAAATACAGATACTAAAAGAAAAAATTGACATGCAGAACATAGTACAAGGAATTAAAGAGCAGAGAAACCTATCGATAGAACAACATCAAAGGGTACAAAACAACCAAAATCTAGGACAGTATAGAATAGCAACTAAAACTAATCTACAATCATCAGAAAATGAGAACTGCACAGAAGAGAACCTCACAGATGTACAACAAGCGAAAGAAGAAATAGCTGCAACTACTAAAACTCCATTCACTGGAAAGAGACAGATAACAAGAGATGAAAACGCAAACACGAAATCCCCCTTACAGCATGTACAGAGGAGGACAATTGAAAAGACCCCATGCAGAACAGTTGCAGGGACATTGCAAGGAACAAACTCCCAAATGAATCATTTTTTATCCCACGGCCGGGCCTCAAGCCATACTCATCGGACTTGGAATCTAAGCAGATTTGCAGGAACACCACTGCAAATGGCAGAGAGGGGTGCTACAACACCAGTAATGGAGATGGCAAGCAACAGACCGCCAGCGTCAATAGAAAGACCCAACTCATGGCAGACTCAACAACAACAAAGCTCATAGTCCTAGATGATCAGGAACTTATTACACAGGACGACATAATAGAAGGATGGCAATTGCATTTTGAAAAGCTGGCAACTCCGTCGCAAAGCACCACTTCAAACAAGGAACATGAAGACCAAGTGAACCTCAACGACCTCCTTATAAAACAACTCTGCGAGGACATCAAAGAACCGATAATACCTATATCACACGAGGAAGTAAGCGCAGCTATCAGAAGCCTGAACAAAAACAAGGCACCAGATGCCTATGGAATCACTGCAGAACACATACAGATAGCAGAAGATGTACTACTACCACATATAACAACATGTATCAACAAAATCATTGAAATGGGTGCAATGCCAGAACATCTAAAAGAAGGAGTCCTAACACCTGTACTCAAGAAGGGCAAGGACAAACGACTGCCTTCAAACTACAGAGGAATTACAGTGACAACAACAGTTAGTAAAATACCAGAACACACACTGCAGGAAAGACTGAACAAGCAGCTGGACCCCACCCAGAGCAAATTGCAGAGGGGCTTTACTGCCAAGACTTCTCCATTAAATGCAGCATTCATGGTCAGTGAAGCAATTGCTGAGAAAACTGACTACAAAGAAAATGTTGCCCTGGTAACACTGGATGCAGAAAAAGCCTTTGATAGGGTATGGCATGAGAGGCTCTTCAGCAAGATATACCTGGACGGCATACAGGGGACCTTATGGCTACTGCTGAGAGACATGCAAGCAAACGCTACATCCAGAGTTAAATGGGAGAATACACTATCCAACCCCTTCAGAACACTACAAGGCATCAGACAGGGAGCCAAACTCTCAACAACGTTATATAAAAGATACAACAACAACGTACTGCAGCAAATAGAGGACAACAACCTGGGTACAAGCATTGGAACAACAAACATAGGAGCTCCCACAGTAGCAGACGACATCTCCATGCTACCCACCACACCACTGGATACTCAGGCGATGCTTCATACTGTGAGCCACAATGCAGAACTTGACAAGGTCAACTTTAACGCCACAAAGAGCGAACTGATTGTGTATGGGAACCATAAAGAGGAAGAACCTACTGTATGGGAATTGGGTAGAGACCAGATTACCAGCTCCACATCAACAACACACCTCGGCCTTGTAAGACAAAACAATAATAAGTTCAACATAGAACCCAAAATACAAGTAGCCAGACGAACAATGTACAGTTTGCTTGGGGCAGGATTACATGGCAGAAGAGGCCTAAACCCATTAACATCGTATCGTATATGGGAATGCTTTGGCTTACCTAGATGTACATTTGGATTGGAGTGTGTCAAACTTACAGGAAAAGATATAGAGGCAATGGACAAATTCCAAAGAGGTCTCCTCAGACAACTCCAATCTCTTCCTGATAGATGTGCCAACATCCCAGTATACAGCCTTGTAGGAGCCAAACCAATTAGTGTCGTGCTGGATATCAAGGTACTCAACTTCTTCATGAGCCTGGCAAGACAAACAGACAGCAAAGAACATCAAATAATAAGGAGACAACTCGCAGTAAAAGATGAAAACAGTGCAAGCTTCACAATTACAGTACGAAAAACACTTCAAAAGTACCAACTTCCAGATGCATACTCACTCTTGGAAAAAACACCAACAAAATCACAATGGAAAAAGATGATAAAAGAGGCAACAAACAACATCTACACTGCCAAGATTACAGAGGAAATCAAAACAAAATCAACACTGAAATACCTAGGAATACAAAAACAACCTCTGGATAACCCTCATCCAATCTATAAGTTCACAGGTCCCAATCCGTTCGAGGTACTAAAAGCACAAATAAAAGCACGGATACTCACGGGCACTTACATTCTCCAGGAAAATCTGCAAAAATTTAATCAGCACGATATAGACACCACCTGTGAACTATGCCATAGCGAACCAGAGGACAGAAACCATTTCATACTTACCTGCAAAAAGCTAGAAGACAGGAGACAGAAACACCTTCAGAAGTTAACCAACCTAGTACCAGCTTTACAAGAAAGACCTGCACTACTGCTGCAATGTATCCTTGACCAATCTCATGAAGATTTGACAGGACTGGTCCCAGCCGACGAAGAAACAATGAGTCAGATAGAGCAGCACTCTAGGGATATGCTGTACGACCTACATCGGGCAAGAACCAGCTACCAAAAATTGAATACCCAAAACTGAAACCCTTTACAAACTTGACAGCCAGACAGTAGGTGAGGAACTCTCATCACTGAAAAGTCAACCCCCGCAGCAAACTACAGAATCATAATCCCCTCTATAAAGAAAACCCAGATTAATTTCCCAACCAATCCCTTACCTAACACTCTTAGCATTCCATAGGTGAGAAATTCTCATCATGGTCTCGAATCCTTCACCTAACATTTATACTAATCATACCATGGGTGAGGAACTCTCATCATGGTCAAAATCCCCCCCCCCCCTTCCCTACAACGGATGGAGGAACTCCAATCTGAGATTCATAATCTATGAAAAACAAAGCCAATATTAATATGCAACTACTATAACACCCCTAGACTTGACGAAACTTTACCATCCCTATCTTCAATAAAACCAACTTGCATACATGCATCATATCCTCTAACTAATGTAAATACCCATTTTAATATTGTATATATACAAATACATATATCTCATTTAAACCTATTATCTCCTAAAGTACAAAGCTTGATTTTAGATACAACATCATCACATTTAAATTCTTTTTACATTTTTGCATACAATTTTACGTATTACACATCTACCCCTCTTAAACATGATCTAAAAGACCAATGGTGGAGGTTACCTTTTTTGTATATATTTTTAATTATAAGACACCACAATAATACCTGTTGTTTTAGCATTGCATCCTACCCGCCCATGTACAGCGTCTTTTGATACTTACCTCCACTACAGTCTACACTGGATACTTTTATATGTTAAAATATTTTACCTTGTTATCTCACCTTTAATCCTTTAATTGTTAGAGTTTTAACCTCTCTATGGGAATGGCAAATAATGTTCCTTCTTAACGATATTTTATCAACTGTACAAAGGGAATATATTAAGTGTATATCTATCAAAAATTGCTTAAACCATGCTCTCTTTTACCCCTCTTACATAGGTCTAGCCTATGGTGCTCCGAAGACGGAGGAACATACATCTACAACAACAACTATGGCGCAGGTAGGAAGCTTTGCCCTCTACTAGGCTACTCTAGGCTCTACGATGATATATACCCGACCAAAAAAAAAAAAAAAAAAAAAGAAAGAAAAAGAAAAGCACATCATATTATATAGTGATTATTTCTATTGATCATAAATATTTAGTTGGACATTAATTTTGAGCATAGTTTTCTTTTTCCAGCACTCGAATTACCGAGAATAAAACACGTTTCGATCATTTTTTCGCAACATACCACAGGGGTGAGATACGTATCATCGCTTCTATCTATCTATCTCTCTTTACTACTCGCCCTCTCTTAGAGTACTCTGAGTAGGTGTGCGATGCTAGTTAAAAGATAAAAAGGGTAAAAAGGATAGAGTAATTTCAAAGTGAAGAAAAGAAGATGGTGTTATGTACATTGTTAGGAGTAAAGATAGGAAGAAAGACTTGGTAAAAAAGTTAAAAACAGTATGTAATTTAGGGTTTGAGATGGTGTATCTTGCTCACTGCCAACTTGAATTCTTCAATGTTGGGCAATGATACCACACTGTCCGGCAGTCTGTTCCACTGTACAATTGTAAGGGGAACAAAGGAATATTTCAGAACATTTTTTGTAGTTTGTATTTGCCGAAATGTGTAAGAGTGAGAGAAGCGTGTCAGTCTAGTTTGTTGCACTAGCTGATCAGAGGGAATGGCAACCTTATCGTGGACAATTGTGTAAAGCATAGATAGCCTAGCATCGCTCCTACGCAGTTCCAGGGACCTCCAGCCAAGATTTTCAAGCATAGATGTTACACTTGAGTAGGGGGAATAATCATGACAACAGTGTGCGAAACTAACTTTTAAGTCCTATAGACATTCGGTCCACAGTAATTTTAGTTCCTATAGACCTCAGCATTTTCCTATAGACCGAAATAAAAAGGCACAGAAATCAGAATTTTATTGCATTTTATTTGCTAAAATCATCTGCCGTCCATTTAGTTATATTCTCTCTCAATTTGGTAGACAATTTGTGTGATGGGATTTATTTTCAAGTTCATTTTGTTCTATTTCCCTGTCAGATTCACTGTCAATATCCGATTCATCACTAGAACTAGCACATGCCGGGTTTCATTTCGTGCCCGGGTGTGCACCTTCAACATATTTCAACCGGTCAAAGAACGACATCGCGACCGGTTTTAGATGACGAAAGGACGATAAAAAACGGAAGTACTTCAACACATCAAGGTTTTACAGGTGCTTAAATAATCATTGGTAGTATAAATAGGCTGGATTAAGGCCATGTTAAAATATTTATATCCATTCACGTGTAAAATATTGAACAGAAGGCGTCCTAACGTTATCGTAAATATGAAACGTGCTGTGATTACACTTAAATATTTATCGGGTACCTTTTGGATAATTTAACTTCTTTTACAAGTAACGATTGAAAATGACACATAGAGGGTTTTTTTTTTTCTTCTGCAGTTGAAATAAAAAATTCTCATCGGCGGCGGTATCTGAGAAACGACCGATCAATTTTATATGGCCTTACCTGCTCTTGCTAAGCTATTGCTGTGCGAAGAGCAAACATTTACATGACTCGTCACTCGGGTCAGATTTCCTATAGACAAGTCGGTCTACCGAGTTTTTGATCTCTATAGACCGACCAGAATAACTATAGACATTGTCTATCGGTCCACCATTAATTTCGCACACTGTGACAAACCCATCGCGCAGCTCTGCGCTGGACCATTTCAATCCTGTTTATGTGTGTGGCCTGATAAGGGTCCCACACGCAGGTGGCATACTCTAGTTGTGGCCGAACTACTGTTTTGTATGCTAGAGATTTGAGCTGCGGATGGTTTGTCCTGATATTCCTCCTGAGAAAGCCCAGGGACTTGGTAGCAGTAGATGTTACTCTGTCTATATGAGTTCTCCAGCTCAGGTCACACGATATGTCAACACCCAGATATCTGGCCGAGGAGGTTGCCTCGAGGACCTGACCATGTAGTGAATACTTTGTTTGTATTGGATTTCTGGATGTTGACACATGTATGACCTGGCATTTGCTGGGATTAAATTCCATGTCCCAGGCTTTCCAGTTTCTAGATTATGGAGGTCTTCCTGTAACTGTGCAGAGTCCCCCTGTTTACAGATGGTGATGTAAACAACAGTGTCATCAGCAAACAGTCTTACCTGCGACTTCACTTGCTCGGGGAGGTCATTGATGTAGGTAAGAAAAAAGACTGGACCGCTTAGTCACAAACCCTCTCCTCTGTACAAACCCTTTCTTCTATATGTCTATATTAAAAACCCCAAGGGAGGACACTTACTATATAATAGCTATATAACTTTTTTGTACTCGATCGTGGCTTCCACGGCCTTTGTTCAGTTTAGGGGACCGGGACTATATAGGCCAATCAAGGTCGATTTTCATAACATTTTTCATATATATTTCTTTTCTGTAACTAAATTTTAGGAACAATATATCACTATCTTAACTCAATTTTATCGGGGGCTACTGCCCCCAAACCCCCGTTAAATACGCTAAAACGCCGCTTGGCTTCGTACATTTTCTCCTTTCAAACTCATCTTTTTGTAGTTGATTCACTAGATTTCCCGTAAAAATGACAGTTTAACAACATGGCGTAAAATAATTGTTAAAATTCAGTATCTTTGTTTCCCGTACGAAAATCGCATTGTGACGTCAGGATTTCCGCGCGAAGTGTCGGTCAAATTCAAAACAAAATGGTGACAATTTTACGTTGAGTTACAGTGTACAACCCCAATTTTCCCTATCATATCAAAACCCTCCCTCTTCTCGGAGGGTATGCGACGCAAGACACTTAGATATAGAAACGAGACTAAGATTAGCATTGCCAAAGCATTTTGTGAAAATTGGCCCATGACATTTTTTTCCTATGAAATTGTAAGAGAAGTGTTTCCTGATGACAAAACAATCAAAAGTTTGAGGAAAAACTGATTACTTATGCAGATATGCAGATGAATATAATGAAAAATCCCTGTTCTAAAAATAGCCGACTGTGCAAAATTACTGTAAATTCCAACCTCAGTGCATATCTTGGAAAGTATAAAAGATAGAGATCTCAGATTTTCAATACAAGCAGTTTATATGGTCATGTCACTGTACAGCAAGTTTTACTGCATATTTTGATCAACATTCATTGATATTCAACATAATTCAGGTGGGATAGGGGCGAATTTGCCATTTTTAGCTCTACTGGTCAAAGACCATTGAGCTTATGCGATCGCCCTTCGTCCGTCGTCCGTCTGTCTGTCCATCCGTCTGTCCGTCTGTCCGGCGTCCGTAAACAATTCTTGTGGACACGACTCCTCTGAAACTATAAATCATAGAAATGTAATTCTTTTTGCATTATGATTGGTCTGTGGCCTAGTTGTTTTGATTATATTTTGATTGAGCCCTTAACCCCCAGGGTCTTAGAAAAAGGGTGTGGTCATTTCCTCCTTAAAGGGGTCTTTTGTATGCAACTCCTCTGAAACAGTAAATGATAGAAATTTAATGTAATTGTTTCCTACATAATGGTTGGTCTATAGTCTAGATATGCACCTTATATTTTGTTTGAGCCCTTGACCTCAAGGGACTCGGAAAAAGGTGTGGTCTTTTTGTCGGGCAGTTTGAAGATCTGTACATTTTCAATTATCTTCAGAAAATTCAATAGATTGAAAGTTAAAACCATGGCTATTTTAGTACATTCCATTTTTATGAAGCTCATCTATCTTTATAGTATCACAATTGGGTGCCTTTATTTATTTTTACTTGTTTTTTTCCTTTCTTTCTTTTCTGTTATAATTCATGCACCGATACTAGCCTTTACCAAGCTATATGGGCTCAAATACTTTTATCTGTATTTGGAAATGTAAATACAGTAAGAATCCATGCTTTTCTTTCAATTTTACTCATATTTCAAGTTTTTTTACATGAGATAACTGCTTTCTGATAGGTGTGACAAAGTTTTTTAAGAAATGATTTTGGTATGAATTAGTTTCGAGGTCGAGTTGTCTTGTGCAGTATAAATAAAGAAGAACAACAATGGCAGCCACTGCTCTCTCAGTTCACCTCAATTTTCCCTCTGGTAAATAAAACAGAAGGCATTTCTCTTCAAATACTTCTTGTAAGTTATATTTATGCTGTTCATTACAATTTTAAAAGTGCTACAAGTTTAATTCTTCCTAATTTTTCAGAAATTACCATGACCATTTTTTTTTATCTAAGTGACTAATGACAGCTCTGAGTTTTAAGTTCAGTGCAGCAGTGTGGTAATTGAATTATGTACATATAATTCTGTGCAATACATGATAATTTTTAATCTATGAAAGCAGCTAGTAGTTTGTAAGAGCAGGAAAGGAAAGGGGAGGTTTATATTGTGTCAAAAGAGGGCTGATTTCTCTTGGGGCAGTCATGGGCCGAGTCCGGATACAAACATTTGACGTATCTTTAAATCTGTGGCTCAAGGTACAAACAAGTTTCTGATTGTTCTGTAATGGTCATGTGACTGGGGTCATGTGTTCATTATAGAGAAATAAGTTGTTTTTTGTAATCATAATAGTTTCTATATGCATACATGAACTCAGTAATTCAGCAACCGGCTGACTGGGACTAAAGGCTGTTATGATTTCAAATACAATGCAACAGGGATAAAAATGGGGATCACTCATGTCAGCTACCAGTACCGACAGCCCGTCGCTCGAGCAAAAGTTCAGCTACAGTTGTTGTCCAACATTAAAACAGATTAACACCTTTGCTTTTTTTTACTTATTGAACACAGCTAACTTGAATGCTTGACAAAAGTTTGGGCAGTTAAGTATCTGTGTTACTTCTGTCTGATTTTTCCTGAGGAGACTATATTTCAATATTTGTCATTAGTTTTAGTCACATTTTGCAAACATGTAATTGGACCAGTTAAAGTCTTTACTAATATGGTACTTGAAAATGGATCTAATAGGCCTCGACGTCATTACAAACAGAGAAAAAGATGAAAATTTAACTCTTTCGTGTTGCGAAGACATTGGTTTTAACAGCGTTTGATTTGAAAAATGCATAGAAATGCGATATGATTACCAAATCACTGAAAAAAATGCATACATGTATGTTCTGTTACATGTACTGTTGCTACTATGGAATCTGGCAACAAGACAATAATCTTATTTAACCTTCCACCTCAATGACACATACATATATTATCCAAAAGGTTATTTACAGCATGTGCATCCACATAATTTTAAGGTCTTGGTTTTTTTTTTACATTGTTTTGATTGATTACTTTGAAAAGTAAGATTTTTATCTCTACTCATATGCATATTGGTGAAGATAACAAAAACAAACAGTAGAGCTTCAGTCTCGTCAGAGACTTCTGGTTTAAGAAAGGAGGATAAGATTTTACATTGTTTTGATGATTATCATCTAGTATGAAATGCTGGATTGTTCTTGGTAATATGCAAGACTATTTGGAAATTTGAAAACAAAGCTTAAGAGCATATATATCTATCAATACTATCCAGAACAATTCCATTGGTTAAAAACCTTACATTTGGGTATACATGTATCTGAAAAACAGTTTTCAACATCAAATAACTCCATGAGTCTGTCTTAATGATTTAAAAGTTAAAGTACAAATTTGAACTATGTGTTAATATTGGTCCTGTAACCACTGTCTGAGTACCTAAAGATATTGATGCATCAACACATGTACCGGTATGTACAAGGGAATTGTCAACAATTAATGAATGTGTGTTCAAGGCAAAAGGTCCACTTAAAATGGTTTGAGTTGCTTTGCTTTTTAAACTCTCCTTCGGAAACTTTACAGGTTTCCTGAACAGGCTTTGGCTTTCCTCAGGCTGAGAAAAGAACTGTGCCTGGTTACTGAGAAATGATCGCTGAAATAAGATATTAGTTTATTTCACATGGTATTGCTGCTGAAATAGAATTTGATATTATAGAATTTATATATGAATTTAAATGTGATTTTCTTCAAACTAGTCACTGAATGAGTAGCTTTTTCAGCCTAACCTTATTAAAGAAGAAACTGAAAAAAAGGAGGCAATATGACACACTTATAGTCATTAGCATTTTACACTTCGTTACATTTATTTGTTACTGCATGTAGTCATACATAAATCCCGTTATCAACAGCTCTGATTCAGCCAAACTTTATGAAATTTGAACCCTAGGCTAATATATCACTTTGAACTTGATGGTACTCTCTATGCTTATGGTTACCATCAAAATAAATTTTATATAGATAAAGGCAATACAAGTGTAGCATCCCCTCGCAATTGCATGTTCAAAATGATTTTAAACTGAAGTCCACATTGACCTTGACCTTTGACCTTGAAAATTGATAGAGTTCATCCTCTCCTGAGGAAAATTTGTGGAAGGTTTGATGTTTCTATGATCATTACTTTGTCTTCTTTGCTGTTCACAAGAATCTGGACACACCCAAGAAGATGATGATGACACACCTTTAAAGAACAGGTATGTTATGTTGAAAACATAACACTTTCACTATCACTCAGTCAAACAATTTTTGAGAGTCTTCAAATGGTTGTTGAGTCTAAACATGTGATAAATAAAATGATGTAGACTAATTCTTAAAGGGAAAGGTCAGTCAGAGATACATATATAAATACATTGCAGTATGTCAATTAGTCAGACACTTGTTTATATTTATGAAATATTGCATTAATTATCACCATTCAGAAGGATTACGGTGGGCAGACATCTTGACATCTCGGAAGATAAAACCCCCGCTGTATATCGTAACCTCCAGATGCGTGCCAAATGTCCGCTTATCTCATAACTACGGTTTGCACTATATCTTCAGCAGCATACAAATATATGTAGTTAGAGTTATTATTGTCGTTTGATTTCTTTGCAAAATGCCGTCGTGTCAGGCTTTTAATTGTACAAATGAAAGAGGAAAAATGTCAAAAAAGTTTCTTTAGAATTCCGAATCCAAATAAAAATGCAGAACAGAAACGTTTATGTAAGCAGTGGATCACAAATTTAAAGAACGGCAAATTATCAATTGATACATTCAAACACGGAGGTTCCAAAATAGTATGTGAAGACCATTTTACTGCAGATTGTTTTGAAAGGAATGTTGTCGCTGAATCTCTTTATTTTCACCCAAAAAGGAAACGATTAATACCAAAGGCAGTGCCAACAATTGTCAATACTGACACGGTCAGTGACAGAATTAAAACCGCTCCGGCAAAAAGGTCATCAGATCAGCAGGTGAAATGAGAAAGAGGAAAGGTCAGATCAATTTATATCTATTTATGCCGTAATATATTGAAAAAAAAAACCAAAAGTATCCCTGAAAAATACTTTTTGAAGTTTTACATGTATATATTTATTCCAAGAAGACGAAAAACATTATCAACATGTTTTGTTTTTCTTTTTTTCACAGATAAAAGACAATCTGTTAGATTTAAAAAGACGATCTTCGACACGCTGCCGATACTTCGAGAACAGATACTTCAGAATTACCTGACCAAGAAAGAATAGTAGGTACAATGTTTCTGAACAAAAATAAAATCAAAATTATCGTATATGGTCAAATTTTCTGTAATGTTTATTTGTGATTCTTAACGAATTCTATTTGAAAATAAAGTTTGTATATCAAATAAGAGACTGTCATATATATTTCTTCAGGAAGAATCGATCGATTGTGACCCTTCACTGTACACCGCTCCTAATGAGTCCCAATGTGTAAGTGGAAATGAAAGCAGTAATATTCATCCGTGTGGACATCCTTGTTTTTACTGTTTACAAAAATCACACACTGATCAATCAGTATTTACGTCCGATCACATTTATGCAATGAACAAATATCGGACAATTGGAACCAACACTTGTGAACAGCCAACGGAAGTTTTCATGACATCTACACCTATCAAAAAAGCCGTAGACACTGCACGTGACGATGAACCTTCTTTTGATGCATCATTTTTCAGTACCGACTCCAGTGATGACAGTAAGGATGTCACTTTTGATGAAAATGTTTTCATGGAAAATACATATATGTCTGATGACGAAGAGGAGATCGAAGAAATGGATGGTGATCTACATTCCAGTATTGTAAATGAAAATAAATTAATTGTATTTGAAAGTAATTTAATGGAGATTATCAATACACTGACATGCAGTGAGTGTAATTGTCCTGTCGATCCATCGGATACTGATAAGGAGTATATTGGCACAATGATCAAGATAACTGCATATTGTACAGATGGGCATTTGGTACGTAAATGGACATCTCAACCTTTGATTGGAAAGATGCCTGCTGGTAATCTGTTGGTTAGTGCTGCGACTTTATTCTCTGGTCAAACATTCACCCATATTTCACAGTTTTCTCAATTCATGAACCTGAAATTTATAGGAAAAACAACATATCAAACTATTCAAAGAGAAGTGCTCATGCCGGTTGTATCACACGCATGGAATATGATGCAAGAACATATATTTACCAAGATCAAAAGTCAAAATAGGTATCTACGCTTAGCTGGTGAGGGTCGATGTGATTCCCCTGGTTTTAATGCAAAATATTGTACTTATTCTCTAATGGATTTAGACACTCAGCAAATAGTTGCATTTGTCACCGTGCAAGTTACTGAGACCGGCAGTTCTAGTAAAATGGAAGTCGAGGGCTTTAAAAGATGTATGGACTTTCTTTTAAAGAGGGGATTCGAAATTAAGGTTTTAGCGACTGATAGACATGTTCAAATAAGAAGTGTAATGTCAAAGCAGTATCCCCAAACTGAGCATCAATTCGATGTGTGGCATTTAGCTAATTCGATCCGGAAAAAACTCTTGGCAAAATCGAAGTCGCGGGAGACAGAGGAGCTTGGGCTGTGGATTAAAGCTGTTTGTAACCATTTATGGTGGTGTGCAAATAACTGTGGCGGGGACTAAGACTGGTTAGAGGAAAGCTGGATAACCTTTGTTCATCATGTTGTTGATGAACATACGTTCAATGGAGATCTTGTCACATCCTGTGCGCACGGCGAACTTACAACAGATGAGCGTAGAAAGAAAAAATGGTTGAAAAAAGGCTCGAAAGCACACAACGCTCTGAAAGAGGTCGTGTTGGACAAACAACTGAGGAAAGACATATGCCATCTTAGTGAATTTTGCCATACTGGAAACTTGGAGGTGTATCACAGCCTGCTGACCAAATATGCACCGAAGCGACAGGAATTTGATTTTGATCAAATGAATTGTAGGACCACGATCGCAGTCATCGATCACAATATGGGACTAAACAGGGGACACAAATTAGACAAGGATGGTAAACTCATGTACAAAAAAGTATATTCAAAAGTGAGCTCACAGTGGATTCCAAAAGCAGTGTACAATCCCAAAAACTATTTTTGGATGCCGATGTTAATGAAAATGTGCGTAGTGCAAAAAGAGGCTACAACCCTCCCTCCCGTGCCTGTTAAAGATCGTGGAAACATCGCACCCGTTCCTGCTCCCCCTACGAGAGAGATGATTTCAAAACTCATTTCCCGATTTAGAAAGGCATATGATGACAGTTAGTGTACTCTGAAATACTAGTAGACAGTTTAATGGCATCCAAGTACTTTACATTTTATAAATTTCGATATACGTGTATATAATGATCAATACCTTCTGTATACAAGTCATGAATGGAATCCAGGGCCGAGCGGAATCCTGTGTAGTCTCCCGTTGGGTCCGGGAACCGTTTTCCAATTGTCATCACTACACACGATGGAATAACTACCCGCTTTCCTTTACCGAGTTTTTCTCCACGGAACATCCAGCATACAAACTGCCGATAAGCCGTTAGTCTCAATTGTCTGCAAAATAAAAAAAAAACAGTATGTAATTACAACTAATATTTGATGTTGAAATTGTTTAAAACTTCATGGATAAATTAACTATGTGAAATTAATTAAATGTACTAGTATTTAAAATTAACGTTGGATTCATACTTACTTGTTTGATAGATGCTCTGGTGTACGGCCCTTCTGTCCTTTGTAAATCATAATTTGTATAAATTAAGAACATCGGGAACATCGGCAAGAACATCGGGATTACATACAATTAGTTCAAATAAAGAATGTTCAGTTATACATGTATTGTCCTCTATATTAGGATGGACATATTCACATCCTGCACAGCACATGCACTCTTCTGCAGTATCCATTATTTGACAATTTTCACATGTACACCATTCCGACACCGGCATATCTAGAACATTGATACTTGAAGTTTCATCACTGTTGATCGAACGATGTCTCAATTCTTCCTCTGAATATTCAGGTTCAAATGCATATGCATCTAATCCCATAATTTCATTTTCAGACATTGTGATTGATTTATTATTTTCATATAAAAACTCGCTATTAAATCTTAACTACTCTGCGTCCACATACAGTATACCGTATATTGCGAACCGTAGTTATTACCTCACACTGAGCACAATATGGCGGCGTCTACTGATAAGCGTAGAATGCTGAATTTACACTAGTTTATGACCAATTATCTCTGGAACGTGACCATCTGTTTTGGGGTTTCATGATATTTTATTTTTAATTGATATATATCTTTAATTCTATGCACATGCATATGTCTGGGTGACCTTACCCTTTAAAGAACAGGTATGTTATGTTGTCCAATGCTTGACCCTTATAATAAGACCTTAACAGTGACCTTGACCCTATTTGGTTATTAAGTTTTGTCGATTTTTCACTGGAAATAGACCAACATATAGGATTTTTGTGCAATAAGAAAAATATACCGCAGTAATTGTCCTTCAAATTTTAGAGACCAATGCTGCTAGCGATACAAAATTATATCCAATTTAATATCAGCTGGGTACAGAATGTTGTTCTATTATACTTATATATTTTGTGATTACTGTATTATTGTGTGTATCAGAATGAAATTGTATTACATGTATTAAATAACTCAGTATACTATAAAAGAAAAGGACTGGTTTTGTCCAAGCAAACATAATACATTTGGCATTTTTGCTTGGAAATCCTAAATCATTGATATGATACTGTGTGTGTGCTTAGGGGGGGGGGCTTCAACTGTAATTACAAGTTATCACACCTGGGAATCTTGGTTGAAATTTCTTCAGACTGGGTTTGCTGATCTCCCTTTTCTGCTTCATAACCTCGCCTATCCCTGTTTCGGTAGTCTACATTACGAAAGGAAAATAAGAGTTATCGTTCCTGATAAAATACCCCCCCTCTATAATCCAAGCGTTTACCATACTGTTGTCCCGGTTTTTAGCTCTACTGGTCTCTGACCAGTCGAGCTTATGCGATACCCTGTCGTCCAGCGTCCGTCCGTCTGTCCGTCCATCCGTCCGTAAAAAATTCTTGTGCTCGCAACTCCTCTGAAACCATAGGAGATAGAAAGCTAAATCTTTTTGCATCTTACTTGGTATGTGGTCTAGTTGTGCCCCTGACCCCCAGGGTCTTAGAAAATGGGCGTGGTCATGAAAATCTATGAAATCTTGTGCTCGCAACTCCTCTGACACTATAAATGATAGAGACTTGATTCTTTTTGCAATATGATGGGACTGTGGTCTAGTTGTGCACCTGACATTTGGTTTCAGCCCCTGACCCCTAGGGTCTAAGAAAATGGGCGTGGTCATGAAAATCTATGAAATCTTGTGCTCGCAACTCCTCTGACACTATAAATGATAGAGACTTGATACTTTTTGCAATATGATGGGACTGTGATCTAGTTGTGCACTTGACATTTTGTTTGAGCCCCTGACCCCCAGGGTAGTGGAAAATGGGTGTGGTCATTTTCTCCTATATAACTCTATGTAATCTTGTGCTCCCAACTCCTCTGACACTATAAATGATAGAGACTTCATTCTTTTTGCAATTTGCTGGGTCTGTAGTCTAGGTGTGCACCTGATATTTTGTTTGAACCCCTGACCCCCAGGGTCTTAGAAAATGGGTGTGGTCATTTTCTCCTATATAACTCTATATAAATCTAGTGTTCCAATTCCTCTGACACTATAAATGATAGATACTTCATTCTTTTTGCAATATTATGGGTCCATGTTGTAGTTGTGCACCTGATATTTTGTTTGAGCCCCTGACCCCCAGGATGTTAGAAAATGGGTGTGGTCATTTTCCTTTATAAAACTATGTAATCTTGAGCTCGCAACTTCTCTGACACTATAAATGATAGAGACTTCATTCTTTTTGCAATATGATGGGTCTGTGGTCTAGTTTTGCACCTGATATTTTGTTTGAGCCCCTGACCCCCAGGGTCTTATAAAATGGGTGTGGTCATTTTCTCCTATATAAGTCTATGTAATCCTGTGCTCGCAACTCCTCTGACACTATAAATGATGGAAACTTCATTCTTTTTGCAATATGATTGGTCTGTCACTGGTCTTGTTGTGCACTTATATTTTGTTTGAGCCCCAGGGTCTTAGGAAATGGGTGTGGTCATTTTCTCCTAGCATATAACTCTATGCAATCTTGCGCTCGCAACTCCTCTTACACTATAAATGATTGAGGCTTCATTCTTTTTGTAATATGATTGGTTTGTGTACTTGTTGTGCATCTAATATTTTGTTTGAGCCCCTGACCCCCAGGGTCTTAGAAAACAGGTGTGGCCATTTTTCCTATATAATTGTGCTCGCAACCTTTCAGAGCTATTAATGAAGGAGAGTTGTTGTAATTCTTAATGCAGTAAGATGGATCTGTCAGTTTTGTTATGTCATTGATTGTTCATGTGAACTGGCATTCCCTGTGTATGTATCTTATTCACTTGTCAATGAGTAAATAAAAAACAAAACAACCAGGAGAGCTACAGTCTCGTCAGAGACTTCTGGTTACTTGAAAAATTGATAAGGTTTTTCTTTAATATAAAAATTATTAATCAAAAATAAAAATTAGAAGGGTTAAATCGATTTCCATTGTGTTTTTTTTTTAACTCTCAATAATTCAACTAAAAATATCTCGGTCTTTTTCCCTCGCTTTTCGGAAAGTCAAGGTCACTTTATCTTATCAAATACTTTCACTTTCTAAACTTAGAAACCATTTGTAATGTTTCGGTGTTTATCCAGAGAAATTGACGGTAAAGAATGACATGTTTTTTGAGGTCGGGGAAATCCGTAATACAGAAATACGACACGCAGCGCCACCTGGCGAGCTTTGGCAACGCTACTAAGATAGGGTTATTTTAATCCTTTAAAATCGTCTCTTTTTACCTATATAGTCCCGGTCCCCTAAACTGAACAAAGGCCGCTTTCACTTCTATCGATCTATATTCGACCGATGCATCTTTTTAGGATGAATTTTTAATTTGGATATCTTTTATACTGATTCATCTTGAGATAACAAAACCAAAAATCGAATCAAATGGACTGTGGGTTTAGCCTGTAGGAAGGAAAAAAGGGGAAGCCATGATCGAGTACAAAGAGAGTGTCCGCCCTTGGGGTTTTATATATAGACATATAGAAGAAAGGGTTTGTATTTAGGAAAGGGTTTGTGACCAAGGGATGATACCTCATCCATGGCCACAGGTTTGGTATCCTTCTGAAATTTTGTTCTTTGACCATTTTCAGTAGAAATATAGATGAATACTGTACTGGTGTCGGAACAGTTTTCGGACGATTTTGAAGGTTTTTTGGGAATAACTCCTCCGTCCTTCAATGAAAAACTTCCAAATTTCTCTCAAATAATGCTATGCCCTTCCCACAGATACTCATGTTGAAAGAAAATGTTAAATCTCTTGAGAAATATGGTGTCTAGACCGGTTTTATTACCCTATGTTTTGGCCATTTTTTGCAAATCAATGGAACAGTTTCGTGACACCTGATTTGAAATCTGTCAATCTCGATCAATTTCAGCCCAAACTGGATGATTTTTGGATATTGTTTTCTTCAATCTTTTCTACAAATGACTGTGTAAAAATAATTTTGAAAATAGAACTGAAACTACTCAAATCATGTAGATTAGAATAGTATGGTTCTTGGCGACTTCCCCCGGTGCGCGATATTAAATGGGACAGAGAGGGGTAAAAAGGTGGTGTGATAAAGCAACTTAGATGCAAAACTTTGTTTAAACGATTCGTGATTTGAATTCTGCATTTAGAAATACAAAATTGTCACAAAATATAGAAAATAATTTCCTCCAAAGTACTTGAAAAGGGCGACTGTCCCGAAACTGTTACTGTCCGGAAACTTTTACAAGTGCAAATTTCCGTATATTGGGGTATGTTTTACAATAAAGGATATCAATATTTTGCAATTCTGACCCCAAAGATCACTAATTTTGTCTCCAGCCATTCTTATTTATCTGTTACAGATTTATCTTTAACAGCCAGGGTTGAACATAAGCGGTTGTCCGATTGCCTGTGCCGTATCAAAAATCGGTCTGGCAAGTTACCTCTGAATTCAGCTAGCCCGTAGGGCAAGTTGTTTTTCTGGTTGGTCTAGCTAGCTCTTTTCTTTTTCTTTCTTTCTGTAAGCACCCGGCAACCCTCTATTGGGTAAGTTGGTTGTATTGATGTTGCATGTATTAGGGGGAACTCATTTGCCAACTGCCCGTTACAGAGTACTCTAGCCAGGATGTTCCCCCTTTGGGGTGCCTCATAGCCTCTTCTATTATTTAAGGGGCAGAGTGCAACCCCATTTCATGCCCACCCTCCATTTGTGTATGTGGTGTATGCATGTATGCAGGAGGGTTGTATAGCTATGTACTGCTTGGATGGTCCGTATTTCCAACTGCTTTTTTATAAGGTGCCACCACACCTGGATACCTTTTCCGCAGCATGAACGTGGTACCCAACCGGGCCCTTTATAGTCCCTCCAGTCAGGAGACTCGGTAGGGACGAACGAATGGATATGACTTTCAACACTCATATGACCGCACCTGGATTCGAACCCAGGTCGTCTGCGTGAGAATCGAATGCCTTATCCACTCGGCCATCTTTACCTTCACTCGGCCATCTCTACCTTTTCGTTTTTATCCATGGCATTTGATTTTTTTTTAATTAGATCGCATGTCTATATACACTGCTAAAAAAATTAAGGGAGCAAGGTTTCTACATTGAATTTCCACAGCACGGACACTACGTTGATGTGCAAATCTATTACAATGTCTATATTCAGTAAACTGTTCGATATTCATTGTTCACGGACCAACGTCAGTATAAAGAGGAAATTATTTATAATGCGATGTTATTTTATTACAGTACATGAATTCTTTGAAATGTGTGTCTGTTTCTATATCTTTATCTGTCGACTGGACATTATAACCATATGCATGACAGTCATGGCCCAACTTATAACTACGCGATGTCTTCTTGCAAAAATGTGGGCAAAATTTTGGGGATCTGTATGTACTTGGTCAGTGCGTTATCTGTATGAAAATGATGTATTTTGTAAATTGGTCTTTATAGCTTACATGGATAGGAAAGGTAGACGTATCAGCATACTAATTCTGATCTACATGTTATTTTACGTTCTTATGACATTATCATTGTATTTGCTTAAATGTATACGTCCTCAATTTTCAATTAAATAGGTGCAATCCATCCAGCTGGAAACATAATGATACAGGATAAGCATGTGGATCTAGAATAGGTCCAGGGATTTTTTTTTGCCCTTTTTTGGGGCCGTTATTTGGCCCAATTCCCAATGAAAAATTGTATTTTTTTTTTCCCCAATTGTGGCTCTAAAATTTCCCAATTCCATATAGATGGAATTATCACCGAAATTAGTGAAATTTTCTGATTCAAGAGTAGCAAATTTACTAATTATTTGACATGTTGTTGTAAGAATAAGAAATTAAATCAAATTTAAAAGAAAATTATTTGATATTCTGAACTTTTGATTGTATTAACTGTCATTTTTAGCTCTACTGGTCTAAGACCAGTCGAGCTTATGCAATCGCCCTGTGTCCGGCGTCCGGCCGTCTGTCTGTCTGTCTGTCTGTCTGTCTGTCCGTTAAACTTTTCTTGTGAGCGCGAATCCTCTGAATCTGTGAATAGTACAAAATAAATTCTTTTTGCATTATAATGGGCCTGTGGTCTAGTTGTGCACCTGATATTTTGTTTGAGCCCCTGACACCCAGGGTCTTGGAAAATGGGTGTGGTCATTTTCCTCTATATAACTATGTAATCTTGTGAGTACCGATTCTCACAAAGTATAATTGATAGAAAGATGATTGTTTTTGCTTTATTGTCAGTCTGTGGTCTAGATGTGCACCTGATATTTTGTTTGAGCCCCTGACCCCAAGGGTCTTGTAAAATGGGTGTGGTCATTTTCTCCTATATAACTATGTAATCTTGTGAGCACCAATTCTCAGAAATTATAATTGATAGAAAGATACTTGTTTTTGCATTATTGTCAGTCTGTGGTCTAGATGTGCACCTGATATTTTGTTTGAGCCCCTGACCCCTAGGGTCTTGTAAAATGGGTGTGGTCATTTTCTCCATAGTAACTCTATGTAATCTTGTGAGCACCAATTCTCAGGAAGTAAAATTGATAGAAAGATACTTGTTTTTGCATTATTGTCAGTCTGTGGTCTAGATGTGCACCTGATATTTTGTTTGAGCCCCTGACCCCCAGGGTCTTGGAAAATGGGTGTGGTCATTTTCTTCTATATAACTCTATGTAATCTTGCAAGTACCAATTCTCACAAAGTATAATTGATAGAAAGATGATTGTTTTTGCTTTATTCTCAGTCTGTGGTCTAGATGTGCACCTGATATTTTGTTTAAGCCCCTGACCCCTAGGGTCTTGTGGTCATTTTCTCCTATATAACTGAATGTAATCTTGTGAGCGCCAATTCTCAGAAAGTAGAATTGATAAAAAGATAATTGATTTTGCATTATTGTCAGTCTGTGGTCTAGATGTGCACCTGATATTTTGTTTGAGCCCCTGACCCCCAGGGTCTTGTAAAATGGGTGTGGTCATTTTCTCCATAGTAACTCTATGTAATCTTGTGAGCACCAATTCTCAGAAAGTATAATTGATAGAAAGATACTTGTTTTTGCATTATTGTCAGTCTGTGGTCTAGATGTGCACCTGATATTTTGTTTGAGCCCCTGACCCCCAGGGTCTTGTAAAATGGGTGTGGTCATTTTCTCCTATATAACTCTATGTAATCTTGTGAGCACCAATTCTCAGGAAGTATTATTGATAGAAAGATACTTGTTTTTGCATTATTGTCAGTCTGTGGTCTAGATGTGCACCTGATATTTTGTTTGAGCCGCTGACCCCTAGGGTCTTGTTAAATGGGTGTGGTCATTTTCTCCATAGTAACTCTTATGCATGTAATCTTGTGAGCACCAATTCTCAGAAGTATAATTGATAGAAAGATACTTGTTTTTGCATTATTGTCAGTCTGTGGTCTAGATGTGCACCTGATATTTTGTTTGAGCCCCTGGCCCCCAGGGTCTTTGAAAATGAGTATGGTCATTTTCTCCTATATAACTCTATGTAATCTTGTGAGCACCAATTCTCACAAAGTATAATTGATAGAAGATTTTTTGCTTTATTCTCAGTATGTGGTTTAGATGTGCACCTGATATTTTGTTTGAGCCCCTAGTCCCCAGGGTCTTGTAAAATGGGTGTGGTCATTTTCATCATTATAACTCTACGTAATCTTGTGAGCACCAATTCTCAGAAAGTATAATTGATAGAAAGATAATTGTTTTTGCATTATTGTAAGTCTGTAGTCTTGATGTGCACCTGATATTTTGATTGAGCCCCTGACCCCCAGGGTCTTGGAAAATGGGTTTGGTCATTTTTCCTGTATAACTATGTAATCTCGTGAGCACCAATTCTCAGAGAGTAGAATTGATAGAAAGATACTTGTTTTTGCATTATTGTCAGTCTGTGGTCTAGATGTGAACTTGATATTTTGTTTGAGCCCCTGACCCCCAGGGGCTTGTAAAATTGGTGTGGTCATTTTCTTTTATATAACTCTTTGTAATCTTGTGAGCACTAATTCTCAGAAAGTATAATTGATAGAAAGATAATTGATTTTGCTTTATTCTCAGTCTGTGGTCTAGATGTGCACCTGATATTTTGTTTGAGCCCCTCACCCCTAGGGTCTTGGAAAATGGGTGTGGTCATTTTCTCCTATATAGCTATATAATCTTGTGAGCACCAATTCTCAGGAAGTAAAATTGATAGAAAGATAATTGTTTTTGATTTATTCTCAGTCTATGGTCTAGTTGTGCACCTGATATTTTGTTTGAGCCCCTGATCCCAAGGGTCTTGGAAAATGGGTGTGGTCATTTTCTCCATTAAAACTCTTTGTAATCTTGTGCTTGTTGTGAACACCAATTCTCAGAAAGTATAATTGATAGGAAATGTCAATATTGAAATATATGTTCTATAGTACCAATTTTACTGTACTAGACTAGATAATTGTTTTTGCTTTATTCTCAGTCTGTAGTCTAGATGTGCACCTGATATTTTGTTTGACCCCTTGACCCCCAGGGTCTTAGAAAATGGGTGTGGTCATTTTCTCCTATATAACTCTATGTAATCTTGTGAGCACCAATTCTCAGAAAGTATAATTGATAGAAAGATAATTCTTTTAGCATAATATTAATCATTCTCTGGTCTTGTATTTTGTTTGAGCCCCTGATCTCGGGGTCTTGGAAAATGAGTGTGGCACTTAGATTAATTTAAGCAAACAACCAGGAGAGCTTCAGTCTCATCAGAGACTTCTGGTACTTAAATTTGTACTTCCCAAAATATTCCCAAATGTCATTCATTTTCCCAACTGCACGGGCCCCGACCCCATTCCCAAATCACTGAAAAAAATTACTGAGGTCACCAATGTTGAGACAGCCCCCTACCCAACCTGTAGAACATTACTAATTATTAGTTCCACACTCAGACAGTGGGAGATGGGTTGGACCTCATTGTTATACATGTAGGACCAAGCTGTAACACATCTTCATATTATCAAAAGAAATTATATAGCATTTTTGGCCGGATTGCAAAGCAATTCTGGCCTATGGATTGACAATGTCTGTCTGTCTGTCTGTCTGTCCGTCCATCCGTCCCCCGTCAACATTTTGGTTAAAGTTTCTGGTTGAGGCAAAATCTAAGGAACTATATGCAGTAGAAACTTAATATTGTACATGAAGCTTGCCCATGACAAGTCCTTTCAATTTATGCCATAACATTTGACCTAGTGACTTTGACCTTGAACTTTGACCTTTGACTTTGACCTAGTTAAAGATTTTGGTTAAAGTCTCTGGTTGAAGCAAAATCTAAGTAACTATATGCAGTTGAAACTTTATATTATACATGAAGCTTGCCCATCATTAGACCTTTCAATTTATGCCGTAACATTTGACCTTGTGACCGTGACCTTGGACTTTGACCTACTCAAACTCAAAGATTTTGGTTAAAGTTCCTGGTTTAAGCAAAATCTATGGATCTGTATGCAGTAGAAACTTTATATTATACATGAAGCTTGCCCATGACAAGACCTTTCAATTTATGACGTAACATTTGACCTAGTGACCTTTAACTTGGACTTTGACCTAGTTAAGGATTTTGGTTAAAGTTCCTGGTTTAAGCAAAATCTATGGAACTGTATGCAGTAGAAACTTTATTTTACACATGTAGGTTTTGTGACGGGGGATCATGGGAGGTAGGGGTGTGTGTGGTTAGGCCAGGCATATTGAATTGTCCACACTAAGTCCTTGTATCTTGTGTCCCCAAGTCACTTGTTAACCTAGTTCTGATCTAGGTACATGTACATTGTATATCAATACATACAGCATATATACAGTTCCCAAATTTATTACACTATGTACAAACTATATACACAAAGTCATATTAATATTGCAAATGCTAAGTCATAATTATTTTTGTTCAGTTTCCTAGTTTTATAATTCCATCTTTACTGTTCAATCATGTCTATTTTTAAACTAACTGATTATCTGAAGAGCTAAACTACATCTGTCATAATCCCATTTAATTAATCTGCCTTCAAAGGTTATTAAGTCAAACAGCCCAATTGACCATAAACATGATAAAGACCAAATCCAAACAATTATAAAGATAATCACACCTTATCCAATTTACCACTGGCATGACTTAATTGTCCTGTCACCTGTCAGCTTACCTGGGACAGAGCAATAAACACTAGTGGTGTAACGATATATCGTTTGTACTTGTATCGCGATACAGTAGCTTGACGATACGTATCACGATACATCTTCCATTCAAACGATACACAACGATACAGTATTTTTGAACAAAATCAAGCAAAGTGTAACAAATAGAGACAAAAATTTTCTGTATCATTTACTTATAATGCACATTGTATAAAGCCAATAGTATATCCCCATCACCATGTAACCTGTGAGAACCCTCTTTATGCTGTTAAAACTAAATTGATGCAAGTATGTTCAGTTTTTCTTTGGATTCAAATAATATGAGAGTGTTGGATTGGATAGAAAAGTGTATCGTGATACGTATCGTATTGTGAGCCTTGTATCGTGATACGTATCGTATAGTGATCTAGTGTATCGTTACATCCCTAATAAACACATGTCTGATCCATAAACTAAATTACCTACATCTAAGGTAGCCGTAGAAACGGCCAACGACACTTAGATATTTGGTTGGTAGGAGTGTGTTGGCCGCAGGAATCTACATTGAACAAACCTGGAATCCAAGTTTAGGATATGGCCGGCACGAATAGGCAAATTGTCTAGGGGATTATTGACTGTGTCTCACTCGAATAACATAAAACTAAACGATCGGCAATCATATTTTACCTTGTTAAGCTTTAATATGAATGATCCGGCCGGGATTCTACTTGCCTCCGCTTTGTCTCTTCGAATTCAAGCGCCATGTTTATAATTTACACTCATGCGTCAGGTCAAACACGTGATACCTCGATCCATATGAATGGACGTTGTTATGGAAACAACCTCACAGTGTCACGTGTTTGACCTGACGCATGAGTGTAAATTATGTTAATAAAGCTTAACAAGGTAAAATATGATTGCCGATCGTTTAGTTTTATGTTATTCGAGTGAGACACACTCAATAATAAAAGATATTCTACATGTAGGTTGCCTCTGACAAGACCTCTCAATGTATGCTGTAATATTTGACCTAGTGACCTTAACCCAGTTGGTGACAAAAACTTACTTTGCAATCCGGCCATACCATCATAAGCAGTGTTTTATTAACAATTTTTTTCCCTTTTGGTTACGACTTAAAATTAAACTTAGAAAATGTGACAGCTAGGTTGAAGGATTCAAAGCTACATCGCTCAGCTTTTGGCCGGATTGCAAAGCAATTCCAGTCTATAGATTGTCTGTCTGTCCGTCTGTCTGTCCGTCCGTCCGTCCGTCTGTCTGTCCGTACGTCTGCCGTTTCTGGTTGAGGCAAAATGTAAGGAACTGTATGCAGTAGAAACTTTATATTATACATGTAGGTTGCCCATGGCGAGACCTTTCAATTTATGCCGTAACATTTGACCTAGTGACCTTGACCTCGGACTTTGACCTAGTTAAAGATTTTGGTTAAAGTTCCTTGTTGAGGCAAAATCTAAGGAACTATATGCAGTAGAAGCTGTATATTATGCATGAAGCTTGCCCATCACAAGACCTTTCAATTTACGCTGTAACATTTGACCTAGTGACCTTGACCTTGGACTTTGACCTAGTTAAAGATTTTGGTTAAAGTTCCTTGTTGAGGCAAAATCTAAGGAACTGTATGCAGTAGAAGCTTTATATTTTACACAAAGGTTGCCTCTGACAAGACCTCTTAATGTATTCTGTAATATTTGACCTAGTGACCTTAACCCAGTTGGTGACAAAAACTTACTTTGCAATACGGCCATTCCGTCTTTAGCTGTGTTTTATATTTCAACATGAAATAATCAATTTTATTATTGACAGTGGTCTTTGGATTCAATTTGATTATTGATAGTGATTTTTGGTTCCAATCAGAGTTCTGAAACACTATTGTACTTTGAATACAGGTTGAAAGAGACCTGGATAACATTGTACATACAGATACTGTAGTTAATAGAGGTTAAACTGCCATATGAAAATAAAGAAAGATTAGAAGAAAAACTGACGGACGGGCAAGTATATTTTCTTGGGGGGGGGGGGGGGGGGGGGGGCAACTTAATTTCATATTAAAGTTTCCCCCTGCACTACTGGTTTTAAAATCCTTATGTTCAACCCTGACATCGCATTGAAATAATCCTATGAAATACCAGAAAAGCTTAAAACTAATGTTCAAAACCATAGAAATGCTCGTAAAAATGACCTGTCAAGATTGAGGTATTGTTTCTGAAAACTGTGCTTGCGAAAAAAAAGGTCAGATTCTAGCCGTATTAGGGTAATTTTGTGCTTTGCAACACATTTAAGGGCAAAAAATATCAAACCACGGACTTCATTTTCAAAAGAGTTGATGTTTGGGATGTTTTTCTTAGATTTTCTGTTTGATGACGTCATTTGAAGCAATTAAATAAATTTGTATTCAGAGAAAATTGTTTATCATCATTGAAAAAACAAATTTATTAGTTTGGATGGATGTTACAGCTTTAATCATTTCTAAAAAGTGAAGGGAATTCTTAAAAGCCTTTTTGTGACATTGCGTTTTGAACCAAGTGTCATTATCATTGCGCTATGTCTGATCATGAAGATGGATTCTTTTGGCGTTTGACAGAATAAGTCAATCGTATACCTATGATTTATGATGGAAAAGATTAATAGAATACCCATAGATTACATAATACATTTTATAGAATGAAGATTAAGTAGTGCTTTTCTTTTTTTGTTGGGTATATCATTTTCGCACCTTGTTAGATGTAGGAATTTAATTTTCTATTTATCTTTGAAAAATGAAACTGTACTGGTGTCAGAATAGTTTTCAGACAGTAACAGTTTCTGGACAGTTGTCCTTTTTAAGTACTTTGAACAGGTTCGAGATTTGTACAGAAATAGCGACAGCATACAGCAGGTTGGGAAAATCACCAAATATCAAATTATGGACTTACAGTTGATCAAAATGCTTAATTAGCTGTTTCAACTACAGCGCAAAAGTGGGGGATGGGGGGTCATTACAGTACTGCAGTATACGGCTAGTGCCAGTTTATTGCGTATCTCGACTATTTTACCGGTACAACCAAACAAATATTTATACATGATTTTGATACCAATTTAGATAAGACAGGGATCACCCTAGGCAGCAATTTTACGATATTCTCGCATTTTTTACTCAAATATTGCATTTTTACTGCGTTGTTGCGCTAAAAGATCGCATACCTCCATTGAATAAATCGCACTTAAGTAAACATAATGCGACAGAACAGGAGATTAGTCTTAAATCTTCAAAATGCAATGTAATATTCTATGTCTACAAGACACCCACTTTACCACATCAGAGGAAACAATAATTGAAAATCAATGGTGCTTTAAGATGGTAGTCTCAGGGTAAGGGACATAACTTAAAATTGATTTCACGAACGTTTGTTGCTGGCGTCGTTTGTATTCACAACAAGCATCTGCATGACTTAATCATGACGTCATAATAGGGGAATTTCCCGCGCGGTGCACGAAGGTAAACAGTAATTTTTGTTATGGTTTCTCTATATATCATGATCTTTTTGAGTTGGCAAAGCCAACTATTCATTGGAATCGAATGCCCCAGTTAGGGCCTGCACGAACCGTGCAACGGTCAAAAATCTGTAGTCTTACTTTAGTAAGACATAGTACCACTATTATTTGGACAAAAACATTTTAAACGACACAATGAGTGCAAGTTGTAAATGATGATTCCAATGCAATTATTGGAGTAAAAAAAATGGTCTATAGAGCTCTTTGTAATGAAGATTCGGAGTATAGTTCTCGTATCGCGTAGGAATTCAACTTTTAAGTAGTCCAAAGTAGCACTGCGCTATGCCGGCCATGCGGTATTTTTCCGGGGGAATGACCAGAGGTTAGGCCTAATGATAGTTATTATAACCATGTCGATTTATATTTCATTGATGAAAAGATAGATATAAAATAGTCTGTTGATGTCAATATAAATCGCTATGGTTCTTGCGTCTTAAGATCAGAGGACACTCAGAAGGCCATACGATGAACGGCGAACTGGATTTGTAGTAAGTTCTTGAAAATAACTGATAGAATATTTGAATATTTTCTTATCTGTTGTATAAAGGATTATGAAAAACCACAATTCGAAAGACTAGATCGTCTATTTACTGTATGTCGTTATCTGTTTATCGAAGTTCGATTTTTGGGAAGGAGGGGGGGGGGGGGGTTGTGTTGTGTTTTATTGGGTGAATGAACGATGTACATTACAGTTCGGGTTATAAGAAGAGCATTGTCTTCGAGGAATATAATTTTTCAAGGCTGAATAAATCTTTACCTAATGATAGACTAAATAATCCAGTCTCTCCGCTGCCGCTAACAGAGACTGAACCCCACTATGGTTGTTACAGAACGAAGTCGGACGAAACTGTTGCCCAACGATTTTTCCATGTACAGACCTTTAATATTTATTTCCTTGCAGGTGACATTTAAGTAAACATTAAACTAACTATCTCTACCCACCTCGCGTTTTTTCTCGCTTCGTTGAACATTGCATTTTTGCCCATTTTGCCTTGCCTATTTAGTTTGGTAGGGAGTTAAAATTGGTAAAAATGTAACAACGAAGCGAGAAAAAACGCGAGGTGGGTATAGATAGTTAGTTTAATGTTTACTTAAGTGTCACCTGCAAGAAAATCAATATTAAAGGTCTGTAATTTGGAAACATCGTTGGGCAACAGTTTCGTCCGACTTCGTTCTGTAACAACCATAGTGGGGTTCAGTCTCTGTTAGCGGCAGCGGAGAGACTGGATTATTTAGTCTATACCTAATGACTGCAATAAATGTATATACATGTATGTCCATGTACTACTTGTAGTATTCCATCACACTCACTTCATCACGTGTTATTACCGTGGGCTTGGATATTCATGGAAACGCTGGGAAAAAATATTCTTTTATCCCATATTTACAGAACTGTACTCGTATAAAGCAAAATGGCAAATCGATCATCCACGTTGACTATGACGTTTAGTCTTGATAAGGCATAGGAAAAGTACTATTTTTGACGTTTTTGCACATACCGGTAAGGAGAAAAATATTCGACACACTGCGTCGCTTCAACCTTGATCAAAAGATGGCAGAAAAGTAAAGAAAACTTATCGAACGTCAATCACTTGGGTGTGATCATTGATAACGTCACAAGGAAATCATTTAATTTCTATTGTTATTATTAAGAAACGACGATTCCGTTTGGCCGAGAAATTTTGTTGATACCTTTATCAACACCAAACGGAAGTATGTGCTTAGCAATGTCGTTAGCAACACTGTTTCAAAGCCGCAAATAAACGTTGGAAAGCAACAAAATGAAATGATAAGTAATCAATGTAATATGTTTTTAGTTGATCGAGGTATCGACACCAAAAATTGAGGAAAAACTTGTGCATCTTGCGCTATGCGCACAATGCAGTTTTCCCTAAATTTTTGGTGTTGATACCTCGATCAACCAAAAAAAATAAAAGAATGATTCCTTAAATCTATACCTCTTGTCTGGGATTTGCTTTTGTCCATGACTCGGCAAGTCTTTTCATTGTACAAGCAAATTCTGGACATTCGGAGTGCATTTCCTTGTCGATGCTCACACCTTATGATACATGTAGATTCTATAAGTCTTAATCCTATGGGGTAAGATTTCATTTTCACGTGCCTTTTAACTGTAATGTCAATTCAGACATTTATGATGTCATTCATGAATGCTGCGTTGGCTGATCAACATATGAAAATGAATACCGGTACATAAAATTTTATTTTAAGCGCTTTTAGACAATGTGAGAAAAATAAGCATGTACTTGTACATGTAAGACACACTTTAAAAGTTATGACTTAGATTTATGCTGGTAGGGGACTAATACCGCTTAGAGATTAAGAAAAAACAAACTTTTTATGCACCCCGGAATCAAAGATTCGGGGGTATATAGTTTTTGGCCTGTCCGTCTGTTTGTCCAAAAAACTTTGAATGGTAAATTATATGGCTTTTATATTTCACATATGTATTCCTTGTCACACAATTTTTCCATAGATACCAACATTTTTATGCCCAGGGACCCTGACCTTGACCTTTCACACACTTGGTGAAAAATGGTGTTTATACTCCGCCGGGAGCATTCGTATTTCACAAACAAAGGCTTTATTCAATATTAGACTTTGCCAACTCGCAGGACTTTCAGTCCTTTGATTTTCATAAGTAAGCATTTCATTTTCTCTGTTTTATTTCCTGAAATTGAGCATTACTTATAGATTGAATTTGTTTCCGAGATTTATACGTTTCTTTATTCTTTTGATATTTTCAGTATCTACACTAATCATTTGACCTAACGTAAATGTCGAAAGAAATCTGATGTCATCTGATAATTATGACCATGATTACTTCGATTTTATATGAGCGTGATTAGTGTAAATAGAGTACATTTACCTTTATAAAATACCTTCGTTTGATAAGAAGATCATCTAGAAGAAAAAAAAAATGTATCGTAGATAATGGAAAGGTGTCAGGCTCGGCAATCTGGGACGATTAGTTTTTATTAAAAAAGATCGGGAAAAATAAAAATTTTGTATGAATTTCAAAAGGAGAGGTCCAGGGTGGGGGGGGGGGGGGTGATGGTGGTTTCGGTTCTAATTAACTCGACTCCATCTATACCTGCGCATTGGACAGTCCGTCCAATTTTTCCTTCATTTAAGCTCACCTGAGCCAAAGGCTCTAGTGAGCTATTGTCATAGCGATCCGTCCGTCGTCTGTCGTGTGTCGTGTGTCTGTCGTAAACTTTTCACATTTTCGACTTCTTCTCAAGAATGGCGAAAGGGATTTTGATGAAACTTGGTAGGTATAAAGTACTAATGGTCCCCTACAAGTGTTGTTGTTTTTCGTCCGGATCCGTCCACAGGTGGCGCCACCACAGGCAAAAGTACGTCACGGGGTGTACCCTCCTTTGACAAACTTCTTCTTCAGAACGGAAGCACATATCAACAAAACGAAAGCATCAGGATGATCTAGAGAGATGTCTTAAGAAGTGTTGTTATTTTTGTTTCCACTTCGAAGTCAAATTTTTGACGCGTTTTTGACGTCTTTTCGGACTTTGTCAGAAATGCAAATTTTTGCACTATTTCTTTAAATAACTCAATAAGTGTATGATTTTACACACTCATTTACTACATATTTATCATATTTAATTTACTTAATGCTTTGATATGTATTTTATGCTTAAATTTTATTTTTTTGATTTTTAGCTTACCTGAGCCAAAGGCTCTAGTGAGCTATTGTCATAGCGATCTGTCCATCGTCCGTCGTGTGTCGTGTGTCGTCTGTCGTGTGTCGTCTGTCTGTCGTAAACTTTTCACATTTTCAACTTCTTCTCAAGAATGGCTTAAGGGGTTTTGATGAAACTTGGTAGGTATAAAGTACTAATGATCCCCTACAAGTGTTGTTGTTTTTCGTCCAGATCCCTCAACAGGTGGCGCCACCACAGGCAAAAGTAGGTCACGGGGGGTACCCTCCCTTGACAAACTTCTTCTTCAGAACGGAAGCACGTATCGACAAATTGAAAGCATCAGGATGATCTACAGAGATGTCTTAAGAAGTGTTGTTATTTTTGGTTCCACTCCGAAGTCAAATTTTTGACGCTTTTTTGACGTCTCTTCGGACTTAGCCAGAAATGCAAATTTTTGCACTATTTCTTTAAATAACTCAATAAGTGTATGATTTTACACACTCATTTACTGCATATTTATCATATATAACTTACTTAATGCTTTGATATGTATTTTATGCTTAAATTTTATTTTTTTATTTTTTTATGAATTTTTTTCTTATGTATAAAGGAAGGGGGGGGGGTGATTTTCATACATTTTCTGCTTCTTTTCTATAACCACTCTTCAGATTGTCATGACATTTTGTAGGTATGAGGTACTCATGCATGGTACCCTTCAAGTGAAAGAATTTTGTCAAGATATCCACTTTTGGATTTTTAAGGAATATTTTTTAAGATTGTACATAGGTATAATGTATGTTTTCCATGCCCAATGGACCAATGGGAAGTGGCTCCAAACCCTGGCAGGACCCCAAGAAATTTTTTTCCCTTATTAGCTCACCTGAGCCAAAGGCTCTAGTGAGCTATTGTCATAGCGATCCGTCCGTCGTCCGTCGTGTGTCGTCTGTCGTGTGTCGTCTGTCTGTCGTAAACTTTTCACATTTTCAACTTCTTCTCAAGAATGGCTTAAGGGATTTTGATGAAACTTGGTAGGTATAAAGTACTAATGATCCCCTACAAGTGTTGTTGTTTTTCGTCCAGATCCCTCAACAGGTGGCGCCACCACAGGCAAAAGTAGGTCACGGGGGGTACCCTCCCTTGACAAACTTCTTCTTCAGAACGGAAGCACGTATCGACAAACTGAAAGCATCAGGATGATCTACAGAGATGTCTTAAGAAGTGTTGTTATTTTTGGTTCCACTCCGAAGTCAAATTTTTGACGCTTTTTTGACGTCTCTTCGGACTTAGCCAGAAATGCAAATTTTTGCACTATTTCTTTAAATAACTCAATAAGTGTATGATTTTACACACTCATTTACTGCATATTTATCATATATAACTTACTTAATGCTTTGATATGTATTTTATGCTTAAATTTTATTTTTTTTTATTTTTTTATGAATTTTTTTCTTATGTAAAAAGGAAGGGGGGGGGGGGGGTGATTTTCATACATTTTCTGCTTCTTTTCTATAACCACTCTTCAGATTGTCATGACAATTTGTAGGTATGAGGTACTCATGCATGGTACCCTACAAGTGAAAAATTTTGTCAAGATATCCACTTTTGGATTTTTAAGGAATATTTTTTAAGATTGTACATAGGTATAATGTATGTTTTCTTACCAAAAATAGGAGAAAAATTCTCAAATCGCACCGGGTTAAACACATTGATACTACTTTTGAATGAAGAAATTTTATTTGAATCACAAAAAAAAAAAAAAAATGCAATAAAGATTAAAAGTACACAACTTTTTAAATATTTTTTCAAAGCCATGCACCTGGTTCCAGACCGGAATTATGCGAATTTTATGATCTGAGGACCCATTTTCACACGCATTCTTCCACACAAGTAGATGTCTCACACACTTTAAACTATATTCAAAATTTTATTTCATCTATCTAGTAAACAATCACGGGAAGACAATTCAAGATAAACATTGTGTGTATTTTCCACCAATTGTTGAAAATAATAAGAAAATAAACGGAACTATTTGACAGGACAATGACCTAGATATGCATTAATTCATCTTCGTCCCCAAGACGCATCGTATTCCGCTAGGCGCTTCATTGCGATACAAACCGCAAAGTAGTGCTGCGATACATTTCAGGAGATACAGTGCAAACGGAATAGATTTTTATACTTGGAACAATTTCATAGTGGTTATCATTCATGTACTTGGAACACTTGCATATACTTGTTATCATGTATAAAGTTTGCTCGAATTTCCTCTGTCTTAGACTCCCTTAGATGAAGTAATTTACGGACTGATTTCTTGAAGAAACATCTAATGAGTAATCTCTTCCTCTGGATTTTGAGAATGCATAGGACATTTAATATCTGAAATTCTTGAAAATAAGTAATTCCGTTCAGAGTTCCTGAAATCTTCCAATGAAATGTTGGACCACAGAAGCTGCTGTTTTAATAGAGAAAATAAATTATTATTCACAACTTTAAGCCACTGTGTTCGTCATCTTGTATGTATAATATTTCTAAGAGGAACACAGAGGCCTGAGGTTGTGAATAATAAAACATTTTCTCTCATAAAACGACAGGATCCTGTGTTAAGACATTTGGGAATTTTTATCTGATCAAATAATAGATACATGATGAGTTTTTATCGGACCAAATAACTTCTTGTCGGCAAATCCAATGCAACCGATACATTTCATGAACTCTCTCCGCTAACAACTTGTCCGTGTACAATTAGTTAACAGTAAATAACGATGTCGTAGGTCTGCTAGTTGGACAAGCTTAACAATTTCATGGGCCTTTTAATTTGTTTCAAACTGCGAAACCTAGAGAAACCACTTGAGTTGTTGAACAGCGTATGCTGAAATGCGACGCTCCTTCTCGCCTGTTGAAATATGCATAGGCAAGAAGCGTCGCATTTCAGCATATTTACTGAAAATTATTTGTTCAAATGGATTCACTTGGTCATGAGGTATGATACAACATACACTGCTTTTTTGGAAAACAAACTGGCACAATTTCTGCACAACTCACTTGAATTGATGAATATTGGATCAAAACGATTTTAACTGTACGTTTCATGTATTTGAGATGAAATCAATACTATTCAAAAGCATAATTCATAGATTTCAGTGAATAAAGGCAAAACTGAAAAATCTTTGTTTTTTATGCCCCTGGAATAAAAGATTCGGGAGCATATAGTTTTTGGCCTGTCCGTCTGTCTGTTTGTCTGTCTGTTTTCCGAAAAACTTTAACATTGGGCATAACTTTTGAATGGAAGCTGGTGATAGAGGTTTCATATTTCACATGTGTATTTACCAAAATTTTTGACCTCATGACCATAACCTTGACCTTTCACGTACTTCTCAAAAACTTTAACATTGGGCATAACTTTTGAATGGTTAGTGATAGGGCTTTCATATTGTACATGTGTATTCCTTGTGACAAGATCTTTCCATTGATACCAATATTACGCTGACCCTGACCTCTCACATACTTAACAGAAAATGGCATTTATACTAACAAAGATGCCGCCGGGGGCATTCTCGTTTCACAAACACAGGCTTTATAATTTCTGGCATGCTAGCTATCAATAATGAAAGGTTTTGTGTTCAATTTTAAATAAAATTAATTTGTGAAATCATTTCATTGTTTTATTCTTTTTCTGCTGCACATTAATGTGGAATTTTACAATATGATTTTATTTTTGATGTTGCATAATTGAACTATACTAGCTGGGCATATGACGTTGGACCACTTTATCCGTTTTTTTTCAAATCAGTAAAAAAGTTATTGTTTTGAAATGTGACTATTATATTTTTTTCTTTTTTGTACTTTCAAAGGTTGTCTGAAAAAAACACTTCTCTGCATCCGGCAAAAATCTTTTTAGAAAGGTTGTGGGCTAAAATCCTGGTACTGGCACTATCAGTATTCAATGTCAGTATGTCAATTAGAGCGTGCATGGGTATCAGGTGAGCGTTGTGCCCCTTGGGGCTCTTGTTTATGAATTTTTTTCTTATGTAAAAAGGAAGGGGGGGGGATGATTTTCATACATTTTCTGCTTCTTTTCTATAACCACTCTTCAGATTGTCATGACAATTTGTAGGTATGAGGTACTCATGCATGGTACCCTACAAGTGAAAAATTTTGTCAAGATATCCACTTTTGGATTTTTAAGGAATATTTTTTAAGATTGTACATAGGTATAATGTATGTTTTCTTACCAAAAATAGGAGAAAAATTCTCAAATCGCACCGGGTTAAACACATTGATACTACTTTTGAATGAAGAAATTTTATTTGAATCACAAAAAAAAAAATGCCGTAAAGATTAAAAGTACACAACTTTTTAAATATTTTTTCAAAGCCATGCACCTGGTTCCGGACCGGAATTATTCGAATTTTATGATCTGAGGACCCATTTTCACACGTATTCTTCCACACATGTAGATGTCTCACACACTTTAAACTATATTCAAAATTTTATTTCATCTATCTAGTAAACAATCACGGGAAGACAATTCAAGATAAACATTGTGTGTATTTTCCACCAATTGTTGAAAATAATAAGAAAATAATCGGAACTATTTGACAGGACAATGACCTAGATATGCATTAATTCATCTTCGTCCCCAAGGCGCATCGTATTCCGCTAGGCGCTTCATTGCAATACAAACCGCAAAGTAGTACTGCGATACATTTCAGGAGATACAGTGCAAACGGAATAGATTTTTATACTTGGAACACTTTCATAATGGTTATCATTCATGTAATTGGAACACTTGCATATACTTGTTATCATGTATAAAGTTTTCTCGAATTTCCTCTGTCTTAGACTCTCTTAGATGAAGTAATTTACGGGACTGATTTCTTGAAGAAACGTCTAATGAGTAATCTCTTCCTCCGGATTTTGAGAATGCATAGGACATTTAATATCTGAAATTCTTGAAATAAATAATTCAGTTCAGAGTTCCTGAAACCTTTCTATGAAATGTTGGACCACAGAAAGCTGTTGTTTAAATAGAGTAAATAAATTATTATTTACAACCATAAGCCACTGTGTTCGACATCTTGTATGTATAATATTTCTAAGAGGAACACAGAGGCCTGAGGTTGTGAATAATAAAACATTTTCTCTCATAAAATGGCAGGTTCCTGTGATAAGACATTTGGGAATTTTTATCTGTTCAAATAATAGATACATGATGAGTTTTTATCGGACCAAATAACTTTTTGTCGGCAAATCCTATGCAACCGATACATTTCATGAACTCTCTCCGCTAACAACTTGTCCGTGTAACAGACCTTTGATGAGGTAAAACAATTTGTTAACAGTAAATAACGATGTCGTAGGTCTGCTAGGCAAGCTTAACAATTTCATGGGCCTTTTAATTTGTTTCAAACTACGAAACCTAGAGAAACCACTTGAGTTGTTGAACAGCGTATGCTGAAATGCGACGCTCCTTCTTGCCTGTTGAAATATGCATTATACTAGGCAAGAAGCGCCGCATTTCAGCATATTCACTGAAAATTATTTGTTCAAGTGGCTTCACTGGCTCATGAGGTTTGATACACCATACGCTGCTTTTTGGAAAACAAACTGGCCCAATTTCTGCACAACTCACTTGAATTGATAAATATTGGATTAAAACGATTTTAACTGTACGTTTCATGTATTTGAGATGAAATCAATACTATTCAAAAGCATTCATAGATTTCAGTATACTTTAATATGAATAAAGGCAAAACCGAAAAATCTTTGTTTTTTATGCCCCTGGAATAAAAGATTCGAGAGCATATAGTTTTTGGCTTGTCCGTCTGTCTGTTTGTCTGTCTGTTTTCCGAAAAACTTTAACATTGGGCATAACTTTTAAATGGAAGCTGGTGATAGAGGTTTCATATTCCACATGTGTATTCCTTGTGACAATACCTTTCCATTGATACCAAAATTTTTGACCTCGTGACCATAACCTTGACCTTTGACGTACTTCTCAAAAACTTTAACATGGACATAACTTTTGAATGGTTAGTGTTAGAGGTTTCAATTTTTAGGTGTGTATTCCTTGTGACAAGATCTTTCCATTGATACCAATAATGAGCTGACCCTGACCTCTCACATACTTAACAGAAAATGGCCTTTATACTAACAAAGATGCCGCCGGGGGCATTCTCGTTTCACAAACACAGGCTTTATAATTTCTGGCATGCTAGCTATCAATAATGAAAGGTTTTGTGTTCAATTTTAAATAAACTTAATTTATGAAATCGTTTCATTGTTTTATTCTTTTTCTGCTGCACATTAATGTACAATATGATTTTATTTTTGATGTTGCATAATTGAACTATACTAGCTGGGCATATGAGGTTGGACCACTTTATCCGTTTTTTTCAAATCAGTAAAAAAGTTATTGTTTTGAAATGTGGCTATTTTTTCTTTTTTGTACTTTTAAAGGTTGTCTGAAAAAAAAAAACTTCTCTGCATCCGGCAAAAATCTTTTTAGAAAGGTTGTGGGCTAAAATCCTGGTACTGGCACTATCAGTATTCAATGTCAGTATGTCAATTAGAGCGTGCATGGGTATCAGGTGAGCATTGTGCCCCCTGGGGCTCTTGTTTTCAGTAATTTGGGAATGGGGTCGGGGCCCGTGCAATTGGGAAAATTAACGACACTTAGGAATATTTTGGGAAGTACTAAATATAAAAGTAAAATATCAGTTTATACAATCAAAAGTTCAGAATTGAATGTTTATTCATATAATTTTCTTTTAAAGTGGCTCCACAGAGTATCCGAATATATAGTCTTTTCGGAGGCTCTCTTACCGAGGATATTGACGTCATTATGATTATGACGTCATGATAACGCGCCAAATAAATATTGTGAACTCGCCGAAGAATAGTGTCCACAGCGCTCGGAATTTTCGGCGTTCGAACTCTTCTATCTCGCTTATTTCAGAACGGATTTCAGCAAGTTTGGTATCGATGAAACTAAAAAATTATCGTCTACAATCTGATAGTAATTAATTTTAGCTAGATTTATCATTTAATCTATATACGTACAAAAATATCCATGAATGAGACCCCTGGTTATCGCTGTAAAAGTTTCCTTTTTATAACGTCATCATCGGAAATTCAACAACTTGTTACTTTGAAATAAAATCCAATAGGAGAATATTGGTTTAAATATCTAGCAGGCTATTTCTTGGAGATTTTAGCGATATAATGGATCAGATATTTAAAGTATTGTATCTCTGATTATCTATGATCAAAAGAATTTTTCTGCAATTTTGTCAACTTTCCTACTTCGCAGCGAAATATTATCGAACTAAGTTTCTTTGTTTGAAAACTTAAAGCTAACGAATTTTAGTATCAATCCTGCTTTGTTCAAAGATGTATCCATTATGCAGATAACTAAACGCATTATCGAAAACGAGCGAGGTGAATGACGTCCATAAAAATAAGTTTTCGTTTACTTTTTCCCTTCTCTCAGATTCATACTGCCGTATATCTCTGATTTTGTTAAATTTTACACACTATTTTAAAGATACGGTGTCCCTGAAAATACATTATCTTTACAAAATTTTATAATGCAAAATCTTTCTTTTCATATGAAAGTTTACATTCTCATTTGTATAAATATAAATTTTCAGGCGAATCTAACTCATTCTTTCGTAGTTATAGCCGTTTAAAAACGTAATTTTTAATTTGGGGTGCGCAGCTCTAATTCATTTCACTAGCGCCACCTACAAATGTTTTGCGTTTTTACAATAGAGGTATATGGAAATAAAATTTTACAAATTCGGCAATATTATGGTCGTTACTGCATATTTTTCAAATAAAACTTTGTATAGCTCCTATTTTCCTATATCTAGACCCATAGGAATAAATTTTACGTTTTCAATGAAATTTATTTTTAGGGACACTGTATCTTCAAAATATTTTAAGCCATAGAAAAAACCTTTTCTATGGGGGAAATTTCTATGACAGGAGGGGAAAAATATAAATTCCAGGGAGGGGAATGGGGCCGAATATCGCCGAATTCGTTTGAAAAAAAAACACCGAAAAAAGAATAAGGGCGTCCTATTTTGAATTTGAGCAAATAAAAGAAAACAAATCCAAGCCTCTTAGTTGTTTATGCGATAGAGAACTCTCTCTCTCTCTCTCTCTCTCTCTCTCTCTCTCTCAACTTCATGTGAAGCCCCTCTCAGGAAATATTTTTTTACGCTCACATTCATTGCACTTTACATTTCCCTGCGTAATTAATTAGATTGTCATCGAAGCTTGTTTTGATTTTTTTTTCAATGTTAATGGTATTTCTAGATGTTGCAATAGGAGCTATATGTCGATAATATAAATATCCGTCAATGCCCTCAATCCTCCTAGTATCGTAAGTCATCCAATTAACAGTTACATGTGCACATTGTAATTGAGTTTCTAGATATGCTCCTGAATCTGACTTTAACATATAGCCTGATCTTTTAAAATTTCTTATTCATAAAAGTCAGAGAAAATTATTTCTTCCCTGTCCCGAAACGTATACGAAACAGCGCCTAGCTCCCCCCATTTATAAGTCGGTACCCGATTATTTGTCACGACCTACTTTGAGAAAAACTCTTTCTTTCAGATAAATATATGAAATCATCTTAAATGGAATTTAGGTCGAACGCCAGTATCTAAAAAAAATCATGAGAATATCTGTAGGATTCCCGCTAGCTGCGGAAACGGACAACGACACGGACCAACTAAATATCCAAGTGCCATTGGCCGTTTCTGCTGCTACATTCCCGCAAACCACAGGCTGGATATGCATATGCATTTCTTATAAAAATTTTAGAAGTGCATGTCCATATGCATATCCAGGCGTTCTTTCCGCCTGTACCGCAAACTATATGCATGTAAAATTGACAATTATACTGCAGTGCACAGTGTGCGAAACTAACTTTTAAGTCCTATAGACATTCGGTCCACAGTAATTTTAGTTCCTATAGACCTCAGCGTTTTCCTATAGACCAAAATAAAAAGGCACAGAAATCAGAATGTTATGCATTTTATTTGCTAAAATCATCTGCCAGTCATTTAGTTATATTCTCTCTCAATTTGGTAGACAATTTGTGTGATGGGATTTTCATTTTCAAGTTCATTTTGTTCTATTTCCTTGTCAGATTCACTGTCAATATCTGATTCATCACTTGAACTAGCACATGCCGAGTTTCGTTTCGTGCCCGGGTGTGCACCTTCAACATATTTCAATCGGTCAAAGAACGACATCGCGACCGTCTTTAGATGACGAAAAGACGATAAAAAACGGAAGTACAACAACACATCAACGTTTTACAGGTGCTCAAGCAATCATTTGTAGTACAAATGGGCTGGATTTAGGCCATGTAAAAATATTTATATCCATTCACGTGTAAAATATTCAACAGAAGGCGTCCTAACGTTACCGTAAATATGGAACGCGCTGTGATTACACTTATTTCTTCCCTGTCCCGAAACGTATACGAAACAGCGCCTAGCTCCCCCCATTTATAAGTCGGTACCCGATTATTTGTCACGAACTACTGTTATGGGTCAGAATACCCCAAAACGCCAGCAAAAATCAGACAAAGACAGAATATAAATTTACAAGTTTAATTATGTACAAAATATATATATTTCCAATGATTACAACTTACAATACAATGTCCGGATCAAAGTGTCCGTTACGATCCACAAAGTCTATCGAATGTGTGGTTTCCGGTAATCACAAACGTTCTCGAAAGATCGGTGTCCAAACGTTGTTAAATGGATTAAAGTCTCAACAAATAAAGTGTCCCAGTATATCAGAATAGATGAATGAATCGTGTCTACGAATGTGTACGAATGTTTCCTCAACACAGTTCCTCAGAGGTATATATACTTAATATAAATGAATTTACAAGAAGCTTCTAGAACAATGACTCATTACAAATGATCAACAATAGAGTAAATTCTAGAAATCACAGTCATGTGATGATAATGATGTAACAAAGAACATACTGGAATATTCTCTAATGAAATAAACATGACATAGTAAAATCTAGAAAGAATGATTATGAAATCATAATACAACATGACTAAGTACATGTGTACCTACACATAAAGTAAAACTAAAATAACACATGACCCACAACACCTCCCCCCTTAAAAAAAGTTTGAATGTCAATGAAAACTTAGGTGGTAAATTCTGCAAAAATCACTCATGAAACTCTCGATAGTGCATCTGCAATCACATTGTCTTTGCACTTGATATGGCTAATAATGATATCGTACTCTTGCAACAATAAACTCCACCTTGTAAGTCTTTGATTCTTGTTTGACATTTTGTGCAAAAATGTGAGAGGGTTGTGGTCAGTAAATACAAGAATGGGGTGTAAAGTAACATTCAAATAAACATCAAAATGTTGTAAAGCTAACAATAATGCAAGACACTCTTTTTCAATAGTAGAGTAATTCTTTTGACATTTTGTCAATTTCTTTGAAAAATAACAAACAACTCTATCTACACCATCATCATTTTCTTGAAACAAAGCAGCCCCGATTCCTACGTCACTGGCATCAACAGTAAGCTTAAATTGCTTCTCAAAATTTGGAGCTGACAGGACAGGACTGTTCATAAGAACACATTTGATTTTCCTAAAAGATTCGTCACAGTCATTGGTCCATGCAAAATTCACTTTCTTTTGTAACAGATTGGTAAGTGGACCAACAACTGACGAGAAATTTGGACAAAATTTTCTGTAAAATCCTGCCATTCCTAAAAATCTCATGATCTCTTTCTTATTGGTAGGAATCGGGAACTTTGAAATAGCTTCCACCTTGGCCATGATAGGAGTAACAAAACCTTGACCTACTTTGTGACCCAAATATTCTACAGTCGCATGACAAAATTCACTTTTCGCAAGGTTCACTGTGAGGTTTGCTTTCGCCAGTATGTCGAAGAAGGTACGCATGATTCGGAGATGATCATCCCAGGTGTCGCTGTAGATGATGACATCATCGATGTACGCCTCGCATCCTTCGAGATGATTTAGGAGCGAATGAATCATCCTCTGGAATGTGGCTGGTGCGTTTTTCATACCAAAGGGCATTACTTTATATTGGTATAGCCCATCTGGAGTCGCAAATGCCGATATTTCTCTGGCTCTCTCGGTAAGCGGGACCTGCCAATAGCCTTTGAGCAAGTCAAATTTGCTGACAAATTTTGCACTGCCAATTTTATCGATACAGTCATCGATTCGTGGGATCGGATAAGAGTCAGTTTTGGTGACTGAATTGACTATTCTAAAGTCCGTACACAATCGGTAGCTTCCGTCTGGCTTCGGAACAAGAATACATGGGGAACTCCAATCACTATTGCTGGGTTCAATAATGTCATTTTCGAGCATGTATTGAATTTCTTTCCGCATGTATTGAAGTTTTATCGGGTTTAACCGATAGGGATGCTGTTTGATAGGTGACGCATCACCTACAATGACGTCATGATGAGACGCATTAGTCTTTTTTGGAACGTCCGGAAAGATGGTCGTATATTCCCGCATTAATTGGTGCACTTCCTCTTTTTGATGCACGGTCAAATGTCCAAGTTTCACTTCCGGATTTGTCAGAATTTCAGAATTCTTTAAACGGACACTTTGAGCAAAGTCTTTTTCGACAGTCTCTTCATTACATTCAGGTTCAACACAATTTTCTAATGAATTTACATTGGCCAAAGTGGAAACTGGTTTTACAAAATTTCGGTCACTTCTATCAAAATACTCTTTCAACATGTTAACATGACACACTCTTTTTTCTTTTCGCCGACCTGGTGTCTTAACCACATAGTTAACATCACTAATTTTACTCTCAATCTCATAAGGACCGAAATATCTAGCTTGCAAAGGATGATCAGGGATAGGCAAAAATACAAGAACTTTATCGCCTGGTTTAAAAACTCTGTTTCTAGCATCTTTGTCATACCATGTTTTCATTTTCATTTGTGAGGTTTTGAGATTTTCTTGAGCCAATTTGCAAGCATTATATAATTTCTCTTTGAAATTAGACACATAGTCTAAGAGATTCAAATCGCTTGTCTCAGTCAACCATTTTTCCTTCAACAACTTCAATGGTCCCCTGACCGTATGCCCAAAAACTAGCTCAAAGGGACTGAACCCCAGGGACTCCTGAACCGCTTCTCGTGCCGCAAACAACACGAGGTGAACCCCTTCATCCCAGTCTTTTCCATACTGGTGACAATAATTTTTCATCATAGTTTTAAGGGTTTGATGAAAGCGTTCAAGTGCCCCCTGGGACTCAGGATGGTACGCAGAAGATTTATACTGCCTGATACCTAGCTCATGCATAACCTGCTGAAACAATCCTGACATAAAATTCGAACCCTGATCTGACTGAATAGCCTTGGGAGCACCTACGAAACTGAAAAACTTTGTAAGGGCCTTAACTATGGTCTTTGCCTTAATATTCCTAAGAGGTATGGCCTCAGGAAACCTAGTCGAAGTACACATAATTGTCAGTAAGTACTGATTCCCTGACCTAGTCCTAGGCAAAGGACCTACACAATCAACTAACACCCTACTAAAAGGTTCCTCAAAGGCTGGAATGGGTTGGAGGGGAGCAGGTGGTATAACTTGATTGGGTTTACCTACCATCTGACAACTATGACAAGACTTACAAAACTCAGACACATCTTTTCTCAACTTAGGCCAGAAAAAGTGACTTAAAATCCTATTATAAGTCTTATTGACACCTAAATGACCTGCCATGGGGGTGTCGTGAGCTAAACTCATGATGTCCCCGCGATACGCTACTGGAACCACTATCTGGTGAACGACCCGCCACACGTCATTAGGGGGTGCATCGGGTGGTCTCCATTTCCGTATAAGGATGCCATCTTGTATGTAGAAGCACTCTCCGACTTTGTCAGCTTCTTCCCGGGGAAGGGCCCTCTTGCTTAGTCGGATGATCTCCGGATCTTTAGTTTGCTCGGAGAGGAGCTGCTCACGGCTTAAGGCATCTGTACCCCTGTCTAATGGCGGATAGGAATCATCACTAGGTACTGTCGGAGACTTGTCAACATGAAGTCGTACTGACGTCTCAGGTACGCTGTCATCAATGGTAGACATGAATGTGTCAGAAAGGTCTATATGTTTGGAGGGATGGTCCTTGTTAAGTGCAGAAGTACTCTCAGCCTCTTTTAGTCTGTTCCTGGCCATCGCCCTGGTAACTGCGCAGGCTGGGTACAAGTCGTCGTCTTCATCATCAGACACGACATCGGACGTGATTTTCTCACAAACAATCGGATCGGCTACAACTTTGCCGCCAGCTAAATCGTTGCCAAGCAACAAGGAAACGCCTTGAACGGGAAGAGTAGGTCGAACACCTACGATAACAGGTCCAGTAATTAAGTCTGACTTCAAATAAATTTCATGAAGGGGAACATCAATGACGCCTAGCTCCACACCCTGTAATAAAACTGACCTACCAGTAAAAGTGTGCTCAGACAAAGGCAATGAACCCTCTAACAATAAAGTCTGGGCAGCACCAGTATCTCTCAAAATCTGAACAGGCAACGCTTCGCTAGAATCACTGAGTGAAACAAATCCCTGTGACAAAAAGGGCTTATAATGATCCTCCACAAAATCATCAGAACTGGACTTAGAACCCTGAATCTCAGGAGTGTCAGAACAAATCGAATCTAAGGCTTTCCTATCATTTCTAACAGACGCACAGGCCTGTGACTTAAGTTCTTTCTTCTTCTTAAGCTTCAAACACTCACCAATAACATGACCTTTTTTCTTACAATAATTGCATGTAGGAAGCGACCCCACCCCTGGGGATGCCTCAGAACGCTCGGACCTAGGACCGGACGTAGAACCACCTTGAGATGGTGACTGGGAACTAATGGACGACTGAGACTCTTGTAAATTTTTCTTTGGAACATCTGACGTTTTTGCGCTATCGCTAGATTGAGTTTTGGACACGAAATTTTTCTTATGAGTGAGAGCATACGTATCAGACAAAACAGCGGCTTCTTCAAGAGTTTTAACATTTTTGTCTTCCAAATGAGTTCTTAAATCTTGATGTACACACTCTTTGAACTCTTCTATCAGAATGATCTGACGCAAATTGTCAAATGAATTGGGAATTTTCTTAGATCGAAACCACTGATCAAATAAATCTTCTTTTTCTCGAGCAAATTCAACATATGTTTGATTTTCAAACTTTTTGTACTTTCTAAACTTTTGTCTGTATGCCTCAGGTACTAACTGATATGCTCTCAAAATCGTGTCCTTGACCTTGTCATAGTCTGAACTCTCAGCAATACTGAGCGCCGAGTACACTTCAGCCGCTTTGCCAATAAGTACGCTTTGTAATAAAGTTGGCCAAAAATCGCGTGGCCACTTCAGATTGGCCGCGATTTTCTCAAAATGTGGAAAATATTTGTCCACGGACTTTTCTTGAAATTTTGGTACTAATCTGATGTTTTTGGCGGCATCGAATTCAGACTTGACAGGCGAAGGAACAGGATTTTCCTTAGCGCCTTTCTCTAACTTTAACTTTTCTAGCTCAAACTGGAGTTCTCTCTCGTGCATACGTTCCTGTTTCTCTCGTTCAAATTGTCTTTCTTTTTCTTCTTTTTCAAATTGTCTTTCTTTTTCTTCTTTTTCAAATTGTAATTGTATTTTCATTTTCTCTAATTCAAACTCATATTTTGACATTTTGGTTTCGCTTGAAACAGGTTCAACAGGAAAATCGTATGACGAAAAGATTTCCTCAGCTAAAAGCTTTTTAGCCACAATATTTCTAATTTCTTGTTTTCTCATAGAAGATTTTACATCTAACTTCAAGTGAAGACCTAAACCAATCAAATCATCTTTTTTCAGTGATTCGAACTCATCTACAGTCGGCGATTTCAAAAATTCAGTGACCGAAAATACCATGATTGATTTCTGCTGGCAAAAAAAAAATTATTGAGAAAAATATTTTCTTTTTTCAAAAACGAACTTTTACGTAAAATGCAAATATGCAGAGATTACGATCCCGGACGAGCCCCCAATTCTGTTATGGGTCAGAATACCCCAAAACGCCAGCAAAAATCAGACAAAGACAGAATATAAATTTACAAGTTTAATTATGTACAAAATATATATATTTCCAATGATTACAACTTACAATACAATGTCCGGATCAAAGTGTCCGTTACGATCCACAAAGTCTATCGAATGTGTGGTTTCCGGTAATCACAAACGTTCTCGAAAGATCGGTGTCCAAACGTTGTTAAATGGATTAAAGTCTCAACAAATAAAGTGTCCCAGTATATCAGAATAGATGAATGAATCGTGTCTACGAATGTGTACGAATGTTTCCTCAACACAGTTCCTCAGAGGTATATATACTTAATATAAATGAATTTACAAGAAGCTTCTAGAACAATGACTCATTACAAATGATCAACAATAGAGTAAATTCTAGAAATCACAGTCATGTGATGATAATGATGTAACAAAGAACATACTGGAATATTCTCTAATGAAATAAACATGACATAGTAAAATCTAGAAAGAATGATTATGAAATCATAATACAACATGACTAAGTACATGTGTACCTACACATAAAGTAAAACTAAAATAACACATGACCCACAACACTACTTTGAGAAAAACTCTTTCTTTCAGATAAATATATGAAATCATCTTAAATGGAATTTAGGTCGAACGCCAGTATCTAAAAAAAATCATGAGAATATCTGTAGGATTCCTGCTAGCTGCGGAAACGGACAACGACACGGACCAACTAAATATCCAAGTGCCATTGGCCGTTTCTGCTGCTACATTCCCGCAAACCACAGGCTGGATATGCATATGCATTTCTTATAAAAATTTTAGAAGTGCATGTCCATATGCATATCCAGGCGTTCTTTCCGCCTGTACCGCAAACTATATGCATGTAAAATTGACAATTATACTGCAGTGCACAGTGTGCGAAACTAACTTTTAAGTCTTATAGACATTCGGTCCACAGTAATTTTAGTTCCTATAGACCTCAGCGTTTTCCTATAGACCAAAATAAAAAGGCACAGAAATCAGAATGTTATGCATTTTATTTGCTAAAATCATCTGCCAGTCATTTAGTTATATTCTCTCTCAATTTGGTAGACAATTTGTGTGATGGGATTTTCATTTTCAAGTTCATTTTGTTCTATTTCCTTGTCAGATTCACTGTCAATATCTGATTCATCACTTGAACTAGCACATGCCGAGTTTCGTTTCGTGCCCGGGTGTGCACCTTCAACATATTTCAATCGGTCAAAGAACGACATCGCGACCGTCTTTAGATGACGAAAAGACGATAAAAAACGGAAGTACAACAACACATCAACGTTTTACAGGTGCTCAAGCAATCATTTGTAGTACAAATGGGCTGGATTTAGGCCATGTAAAAATATTTATATCCATTCACGTGTAAAATATTCAACAGAAGGCGTCCTAACGTTACCGTAAATATGGAACGCGCTGTGATTACACTTATTTATCGGGTACCTTTTTGATAATCTAACTTCTTTTATAAGTAACGATTGAAAATGACACACAGCAGGTTTTTTTTCTGCAGCTGAAATAAAAACTTCTCATCGGCGGCCGTATCTGAGAAACGACCGATCAATTTTATATGGCCTTACCTGCTCTTGCTAAGCTATTGCTGTGCGAAGAGCAAACACTTACATGACTCGGGTCAGATTTCCTATGGACAAATCGGTCTACAGAGTTTTTTATCTCTATAGACCGACCAGAATAACTATAGACATTGTCTATCACACTGAGTGCATTGTGCGAATTGCATACTTTCCAGAGCAAACATAGGAAGATTTGTCAAGAAAAACATCTTAACCCTTTTAAATCAATAAGTCACACGTTTCAGCTAGACCGAAGCATTCAATCGACTAAGTTACCGATCGTTTTCATGCCTTGGAACGGAGTTAAAAATGGGTCTGGATATAGCGATATAGCTCCAACGTATCGATACGCGTATCGTGGAACACCGTATCCCGATTTATCGATGTATCGTCCCAGCCCAAGTTTAATCGTTTTATCAACTGAGTCAAATGCACGAATTGTGTCTAAATTCTGAAATAATGATGACTGTTATTAATTCAAATTAATTTAATTAATTTTACAATTTCGCGTAACTATGTTGATTATAAATTTGTCAACAAGACATACAACGTTATGCTTAACCTCGACGTAACGTATCGCGACGTAAAAAAGTGGGGGGTAGGGGTAACCCAAATGGCACTAACTTGGTAAAAATAGATCATGAGTTTTGACCTAGTGACCTTGACATTGACCTTTGACCTACTTTTGAACTATAAGAGGTAGGGTTTTGATATTTCACATATGGATTCCTCATGACCAGAACTTTCATTTGATATCATGACTTTTGACCTTATGACCTTGACATTGACTTTTGACCTACTTTTGAACTATAAGGGGTAGGGTTTTGATATTTCACATATGGATTCTTCATGACCAGATTTTTCATTTGATATCATGACTTTTGACCTAGTGACCTTGACATCGACCTTTGACCTACTTTTGAATTTTAAGAGGTAGGGTTTTGATATTTCACATATGGATTCCTCATGACCAGATTTTTCATTTGATATCATGACTTTTGACCTAGTGACCTTGACATTGACCTTTGACCTACTTTTAAATGATAAGAGGTAGGATTTTGATATTTCAGTTGTAGAATCCTCATTACCAGACCTTTCATTTGATATCATGACTTTTGATCTACTTTTGAACTATAAGGGGTAGGGCTTTGATATTTCACATTTAGATTCCTTATGACCATAACTTTTTTTATTGTGCAATAGTATTTTAATGACGTTTGACATTCTGTCTGCGCCAAAATGTTTTCGTCGTCTAATTAGGGCTGGGACGATTCATCGGTGCATCGCAATCCAAGTATCGATACACCCAGACGATACCTAAGTTAAGATTTACAAAGAAATTGTGATTGAATTTTCCGTATTTTCAAGTACTCAAGTTTAAATCCAACTCTCTTCAGTTTACTTATAGATAAATAGTATTGCCATTGTCCAGCATTTTCGACCGAAAAAATCTGTCACGGCCGGGAAATCCCAATTTTTGGACGTTCCATAAAAAAGAATCAGCGTAATATTGATTATTAGTCGCTCCGTCTTTTCATAAACTTAAACTGTTTTATAATATTTATCTACCCTACGCTATATACCCATGTACAGCAATCAGCCGGTAATCGATCTCTGTTTTGGTAGTAATCGGTTGATAAAGGTCCGCTGTACCACAAACAATAGTCAATTAACGTCGCTAAATAAATGCAAGTAAGCCTTCTCTTGTTGTTGTTGTTTTTTTTTTTCGCTAGAAAAATAATTCGATCATTGAAAGTAATATTTATGAGATGTTTGAGTGATACCATTTGTGTAAGCCAAGATATAAAACTTTTATGAGAAGAAACAAGGTGAAGTAAAAATGTAAACAAGGTAAAAAAAAAAAAGAAAAGAAAATACGGCAACCATGGAACGCTCTTAAGTTATTATAATACTCACTTTATTATTATCACGTCAAAAAAAACTCAATACTAATCAACTTACGTCAGCTTACTGTCTTTTTCAATAAGGTACCAATTGTGCATTTGATTTAAACTCCCTTGTTATTGTTCGCCAACGTCAACTCAGGTAACGGCACAGGTGTTTAATACTTGTGAATAAAAGGGTGGACAAGTTCGCTGAAGCACCACTTTTAGAAATGCGTCCAACCAGGAGCCGAAGCCCGTGTACATATACGGCGCGCGTTAATATTTTTTCTCTGACATTCTTGTGTTTGCAGAGAGCAATGATCTAGTGCAATTTTGGATTGCAATATCTGAAGTTCAACCTCCTAAATGGAAAGTTACCTTAAACATAATTATGAAAATTAGCTCAGGATGTATTGTACTGTGCGACACACTCAGATGCTGATACTTAGTGAGTCCGTCTGTCCATAAACAATTCTTGTCCGGACAACTCCTCTGAAACTGTTAGAGATAGAAAGTTAATTCTTTTTGCATTTTACTTGGTCCATGGTCTAGTTGTGCTCCTGAGATTTAGTTTCAGTCCCTGACTCCCAGGGTTTTAGAAAATGGGCGTGGTCATTAAATTCTATGTAATTTTGTCCGGACAGCTCTTCTATCACTATAAATGATAGAGACATAATTCTTTTTGCAATATTATGGGTCTGTAGTCTAGTAGTGCACCTGATATTTTGTTTGAGCCAATGACCCCCAGGTTCTTAGAAAAGGGTGTGGCCATTTTCTTTTATATTATTCCATATAATCTTATGCTTACAGCTCTGACACTATAAATGATGGAGACTAAATTCTTTATGCAATATGATCGGTCCGTAATCTCGTTGTGCACCTGATATTTTGTTTGAGTCTCTGACCCCAAGGGTCTTAGAAAATGGGTGTGGTTCTTTTCTCTCTATTAAACTACATGTGATCTCATTATAGCTAATTTCCCAGAATTTATGGATAATAATTAATTGATTAGATGTCATAACAGTATTTTACTTGAGTCCCTGTTCCCTAGGATTATGGAAAATGGGTATATGGCTATTTTCTCTTACCCTATCTACATGCATTTAGAGTACATAAGTGACAGAAACTATAAATAAACAATTTTTAGATATTGCCATTTTACAATATTATCATAGATGAGTCTGTAATTTAGTTTTTCTCATATTTTATTTGGGACCTGACCCAGGATTTTATCTTCAATTCTATAGAAACGCTAGGGGATAGTTTCAGAATTTCCTCTGATCAAATGAAAATTGTTTCTATAGTGTTTATACAGTGCAAGAAAGATATCAAACAATCAAAATGCATGTATTTCTTACTTATTTTTTATATGTTTAAGGTGTAAGATTTTTGGGGAGAGTAGTGAGAAATTTTGTTGCAAGAATAGAATTTCTTAAGTGATCACAGACTTGAGCTGTGCTTTCTGTTATATTGGAACACCAGAATCACAAAGATTGATAATTTTATCAAATGAAATAGCAATAATGCATCCTTCACATTGCCAAATGAAAGGAATATTGTGTTTGTGTGTAAGTTTGTTTTTTTTTGGGGGGGGGGGGGAGAGGGGGAGGTAACTCTTATTTCTTTCTTCACCAGTCAGGTTCGTTGATACACACATCTCCAGTAATCTTTGAACGAACTGAATAACACAAAATTGTGCTTCTCGTGTGCCCTTTATAACTACTTCTGCTTCGTTCGGTGTCGGATCAAAATTCGATTCACTAGACTTTTTCGACACACATATATGCTATCCACTAGATTTAAAAATAAAACCACATCTACGCAGAATTTGCACATCACACGGAAACTCATCACTATGCACAGTTACAAACCGATCACAAATAACATATAAATTCGGAACACAAATTGCGCGCATATAATCCATAATTTCACAATACACATCGCACAAAGTCACACGCGCGAACAGTAGAAAAAAAAATGAATCGCACACATATAAATTATCACAAAATTATACACACTATTGCGTATGGAATGGTCACAAATAAATGTCACACGCAAACAAAGTCACGGAAGAATGCTCAAATCAAAATAAAACGGTTGCGCGCTTGATTGAAACACAAGACTTATATACGTGTATCATATACGCAATCGCGCACTGTCACTGAAATTTGTACATACGGTATCAAATACATTTACCGTACACTAAATAAAAACAAATCCATAATTTCAATGATATATAATAACGAAATTTACACACAAATATTATACATACGTAGGTCACGGGGATATATATACACTAAGTCACTGAATCCACATGCATAACACTAATCTTTTCAATGCAAACTTTAAGAAAATTGTTTCACTTTTCCTCCGCAAACTTCATATCGTTTTTCCGAATCCATGTAAAGGCATTTTTGAAATATTGAGAAGCATTCATCACATTCCACTAACTCGCGATTTCACTTGTACTCTTCTCACAAAATGTACGTATCCAAACTCGGTGTAATCTAACGCGAACGAATTTTGTCGATTTCTGAATATCCATTTTGAAGAATCACACACTGAAAATACGCACACCGAACGCAATTTTCCACTGTAAATCCCAAGAATATAATGCCTGAAATAAACTTCTGCAAATTTAAGGAAATTTTATATTCATATTTAGTGAATAAAAACAGTATACTTTACCCGTGTGTAGTTAAATATCCAAATTGCACAAATTAAAAATCCTGCGAATTTTCACAACACTATAAAATCCTGAAATTAATTTCACAATCACGTAAGTTCTAAATCCCGCGAGCTGTACCAGTTGTAGCTTTGGCTTTTATGTGTAGGTTATATCGCACGAGCTGAAACAAGTTGTATCCTATAGGTTGTATTCCATTGCTGCCACCAGTTGTAGCGTTTTTGGCCTTTCGAGCGTTTTCTTGTGTGTATTGTACCCTGCGACTAACTTGTCGCGTAGTCTGTTTGGTACCCTTGCATATTGTAAGTGTTGTATAAACAATCTACTTCTACCATTAGAAGTATACCGAGCGGTCATTTCTTCAACAGAGCAGGTCGTCTGCTCATTCTCCGTCACAACATCCAATGATGTGACAACCACAGTAACGTATATCACTAAACTAAGTAAATCCAGATAATCCATGTTGAAATAAGAGTTGCAATAAAAGTTCACTAATTTATTAAGTATAAGTCCAATAATAATCCATGATCATGCTATAAAATCCATATCTACACACTACGTATACAATCTACACAATGCGACTACATACTGTAACTGACTGCTACCGACTGCGACTAATGTGATAATGCGACACACTGGCCATATACTCTAGCGGGGCATCTCCAAATGAGCTGCCCCTCCAACCTTACATAACTAAGCGTTGTATAATCAATTAAAACAACATTACAAGATAAATATATACATATAAACAAGACATAATCATTATTTCGTTACAATATATCAACACATGTACGTACGTATATGAATAAATGTACATTAGTTTAGCTTATAGATATTTACCTTATACCGTAGTTTTAATTTAAATATTTCGGTTTCATTATTAAATGCTCTTTTATCATATTTATCACTCATATGTACACTCTCATTTGATATGTCCTTTATTTGGTATTCATAAGAGTACATTAGTACATGTATCCAATACATGTATGTACACATAAGAGTACATTATTACTTATTTGGTCAGTTACAGACCGTCTACGGAGATATGTCGGGTTGGTAAAATCTATGGAAGGCGAGGCGAAGCCGATCTATCCATAGATTTTACCAACCCGACATATCTCCGTAGACGGTCTGTAACTGACCAAATAAGTGTTTTATTTTGCCGAGGACCCCTTCATCACAAATTTCCCTTACCTTTGTGAATTCAAAAGTGTGTCACTTCCCAGGTATTCAACCTACATAAACGAGTCATCAGCTAAAAATAGATTACGTGTAGTCTGAGCTATATAAACAATATTTTTTACCCAATGCCATAAGCATTGGTGGTTCAGTGGTAGAATGCTCGCCTGCCACGCGAGCGGCCCGGGTTCGATTCCCGGCCGCTGCATTTTTCATATTAACGTCCGCCATCTTGGATTTCCCACTTCGAATTTATTGTCTACTGACGGTCTATAAGAAAGTCTATAGAGTTATAGACCGCTTCCACGTGACGGGCTCTATCCAATCAGTTTTCGACATTCTAGTCCAAGGCGAAATAATAGTACATGTATCCAATACATGTATGTACATTTCTTTATATAGTGTTCTGAAACGCGGTTCCCTTTTACACACTTCTGACGAACTTCCGGTGTGTACATCTATTTTGAGAAATTGGAAAAGGTGGTAAAATATAAATTGGTCTATATCAGCTCTGAAAGAGATTACATAATGGGGAAATTTCTTGTTGGAATTTAGTTTGATATGAAGTGTAATATACATGAAAATCTCCAGGACTAGAGAACTTCTTTAAGAATAAAATTAAGTGAATTTAAACACAAAAAAGGATTATGGAAATTCAGTAATAGTCTCCTTCATGACACAAATTTTCTTGACACTATGAGGAAAGTTATAAAAGATGTTGGAGAGCAGTATAGAGCTGCAACGATTCACCGCGGTGCACCGAGAATCGCGATTCTTAGCTCTGACTCGAATCGCTAGTCGTAGTGGTCAGAAACGATTCGAGTCGAATAGTCTAAATAATGCAGAAAAACGTTCTAATTTCAACTTTAAAGTATTCACTAATCGCACAAATCGCAGGATTCCCAATAAGAATGATTTAAGGTGATGATTTAGAATAAAAACTGAACCTTTCAAGTGCATTTACCTAGCAATTCGTAAGAAAATACAGGGTCAGAGGAAATTCGAAACAGCGACTTTTACCGCATTTCAACGAGCACGCGAGTGCTACCTCAAATTGAAAATTGCCTCTTTTAAAGTATTTTACATATACACTTCTTTGTGCAAACTGGTTAGTTATCATATATCTTTTGTACACAGTATCGAATTTATATCCCCAGAAGGCCACTCTGTGGAAAGGGGGGGGGGGGGGGGGTTGGCTTGAATAATATTTCCACATGATACATAAACATATATATCATACAGTGCTTTCACATGAACTGGGTATTTTATGCATTTTTATACCCCCGCCATAAAATGGTGGGGTTATATAGTGATGCACATGTTTTTTGTGTCGCCTGCGAAGCATAGCGACACTTAGTGATCACTTTGTCCGCTGTCCGTCTGTCCGTCCGTCCGTCCGTCTGTCTATCACACTTTGGGTGTCACAGCCCATAACTTTTGATTGGTAAGTAATAAGGCTTTGATATTTCACATGTGTATTCCTTGTGACAAGACCTTCTTACACATACCATTATTTTTGACCTAGTGACCTTGACCTACTTATTTGACCTACTTTTCAAAAAAATTAAGAATGTATATATCTTTTGATTGGTAAATATTAGGACCTTTGTATTTCACACATGCAATCCTTATGGCAAGACCTTTCTACAAATACCATAAATTTTGACCTAGTGACCTTGACCTAGATATTTGACCTACTTTTGAAAAAAAGATTAGATTCGCTATATATTTTGATTGGTAAGTGATAGGGCTTTGATATTACACATGTGTATTCCTTGTGGCAAGACCTTTCTACACATACGATAATTTTTTAACCTTGTGACCTTGACCTAGATATTTGACCTACTTTTAAACAAAAGATAAGATTCACTTTATCTTTTTATTGGTAAGTGATAGGGCTTTGATATTTCACATGTATATTCCTTGTGGCAAGACCTTTCTACACATACCATAATTTTTGACCTTGTGACCTTGACCTAGATATTTGACCTACTTTTAATAAAAAGATAAGATTCGCTATATCTTTTGATTTGTAAGTGATAGGGCTTTGATATTTCACATGTGTATTTCTTGTGGCAAGACCTTTCTACACATACCATAACTTTTTACCTATTGACCTTGACCTACATATTTGACCTACTTTTCAAAATAATTAAGATTGTATATATCTTTTGATTGGTAAGTGATAGGGCTTTGGTATTTCACATGTCTTTTCCTTGTGACAAAACCCTTCTACACAGACCATGAAATTTGACCTTGTGACATTGACCTAGATATTTGACCTACTTTTCAAGAAAAATAAAATTGGCTATATCTTTTGATTGGTAGGTGATAGGGCTTTGATATTTAACATGTATTTTCCTTATAACAATGCCTTTCAACACATACCATTATTTTTTGCCTTTTGACCTTGACCTAGCTATTTGACCTTCTTTTCTCAGAAATTAAGGTTGTATATATCTTTTAATTGGTAGGTGATAGGTCTTTAATATTTCTTATGATGAGACCTTTTTGTTACCAGTAGTTATGTAGTGACCTTGACCTAGATGATTGACACTCTTTTCTGAAAATTTGAGAATGACAATATCTTTTAATTTGTAATTAAGAGGTCTGATATTTCAGATGAATTTCATTTGACAAAACTTTTCTACTGATACCAATGATTTTGATCCACTTTTTAGAATAATAAACCGCTTTGCAGGCGACACAAGCATTCCTTGGATTGCTATTTTTTTTTTAGATTGAGATTAAATTTTTCAAATAAAAGGAAAAAAATTAAATATCCTTGAAAAATTATATTGCAAGAAACTCGAACCGAAAAAAAAACGAATCGAGACATAAAAATCGAAATCGAACCGAATCGAGAAGTTCCCGACTCGTTGCAGCTCTAGAGCAGTATGCATTCCCAATTTATGAAAGAAATAACTTACCTAATTTAAATGATTCTAAAATTCAATTCACGATAAATGACCAACTCTTTTTAGAAACACTTCTACTAGAAATAAGAAGTAAAACTCTCTCTTATATTCAAGCTACATTAAAAATGAAAAAGACAAAACTGAAAAAAACCTGACAGAGGAAATTAAAAACCTAGAGAAAATAACAATGAATTACATGTATAAAGTTTAACCTTAATGTTAAAGAAAGAAAATCTAGAAAACCTTCGAAAAGAAAAACTCAAAGGTAATACATGTATTATCCGATCAAAGCTGAAAAGGATAGATGAAGGTGAAAAGCCAACAAACTACTTTTGTCATTTAGAATCCAGAAATTTTACATCCAAAATTATTCCACGGCTAACATTAGACCAGAAGTCTCTGACAAGACTGTAGCTCTCCTGGTTGTTTTGTTTTAAAAGATCAATTTCCTTTCTTTTAAACCAAAGACCATTATAAGGAAGCAGGCGCTTTAACAAATTATAAGGAGCATTGCACAACATAACAACATATCCATTAGACTGCAACTAGAATATCAATCATGGAATTCATAATATCCCAGATAAGATATTTCAAAAAAGAATGCCATGACCATTTTTCAATATCCTAGTGGCCAGGGGCTGCTAGCTCAATGACACATAAGATAAGATTCAAAGAGTTCTATATAGGTGAAAATGACCACACCCATTTTATAAGACCCTGGGAGTCAGGGGCTCAAACAAAATATCAGGTACACAACTAAACCACAGACCCATCATATTGCAAAAAGAATTAAGTCTCCATCATTTATAGTGTTAGAGGAGTTGCGAGCACAAGATTACATAGAGTTATATAGGTGAAATTGACCACACCCATTTCCAAAGACCCTGGGGGTCAGGGGCTCAAACAAAATATCAGGTACACAACTAAACCACAGACCCATCATATTGCAAAAAGAAATAAGTCTCCATCATTTATAGTGTTAGAGGAGTTGCGAGCACAAGATTACATAGAGTTATACAGGTGAAAATGACCACACCCATTTCTAAGACCCTGGGGGTCAGGGACTCAAACAAAATATCAGGTGCACAACTAGACCAGAGACCCATCATATTGCAAAAAGAATCAAGTCTCCATCATTTATAGTGTTAGAGGAGTTGCGAGTACAAGATTACATAGAGTTATAAAGGTGAAATTGACCACACCCATTTTCTAAGACCTTGGGGGTCAGGGGCTCAAACAAAATATCAGGTGCACAACTACACCACAGACCCATCATATTGCAAAAAGAATTAAGTCTCCATCAATTAGAGTGTCTGTGAAGTTGCGAGCACAAGATTACATAGAGTTATATAGGTGAAAATGACCACACCCATTTTATAAGACCCTGGGGGTCAGGGGCTCAAACAAAATATTAGGTGCACAACTACACCACAGACCCATCATATTGCAAAAAGAATTAAGTCGCCATCATTTATAGTGTTAGAGGAGTTGGGAGCACAAGATTACATAGAGTTATATAGGTGAAAATGACCACACCCATTTTCTAAGACCCTGGGGGTCAGGGGCTCAAACAAAATATTAGGTGCACAACTAGACCACAGACCCATCATATTGCAAAAAGAATTAATTCTCCATCATTTATAGTGTCAGAGGAGTTGCGAGCACAAGATTACATAGAGTCATATAGGTGAAAATGACCACACCCATTTTCTAAGACCCTGGGGGTCAGGGGCTCAAACACAATATCAGGTGCACAACTACACCACAGACCCATCATATTGCAAAAAGAATTAAGTCTCCATCATTTATAGTGTCAGAGGAGTTGCCAGCACAAGATTACATAGATTTTCATAACCACACCCATTTTCTAAGACCCTGGGGGTCAGGGGCTGAAACCAAATGTCAGGTGCACAACTAGACCATATACCAAGGAGGATGCAAAGAGAATTAACTTTCTATCTCCTATGGTTTTAGAGGAGTTGTGAGCACAAGAATTGTTTACAGACGGACAGACGCCGGACGACGGGGTATCCCATAAGCTCGACTGGTCTGAGACCAGTAGAGCTAATAACAATACTGAAATAAACACTCAAAACAAAATTTTACATGAGGTTGAAAGATTCTATAAATCCCTCTACCAAAAACGTCAGGACGAACATGAAAATTATGATATCGTAGATTTAATTCTCGAACAAATTTCTGATATTCCAAAACTCACAATTTCTGAAAGTAACTCTCTAGAAGGAATGATTACCCTACAAGAAGCAGCTTTAATACTTAAGGGCATGTCCAATAATAAAAGCCCTGGCTCAGATGGTTTCTCAACAGAATTCTTCAAAATGTTCTGGAAAGAGTTAGGAATTTTTATAGTTAGGTCACTGAACTGTGGATTTGATCGATTTTTATATCGCTCATTAATTTCTTTGTTGCATTTATCAATTTGTCTTTGGAAAGATAATATACAAACAAAATGGAATATCGTCAACGAAACAGCTTAGTCGGCTGGATGGTGAGAAACTTTTTAATCAGCCCACTGGCAGCCTCGCATTCTAAGTATCCAAACGTTTCTTTGATGCAATGGATCCAAGGATTCAGATATGTCATATATAATAGGGATTTTGAAGGCATAGGGTTTACTGTATCACGCACTAATTGGTCTAAAAGTAAAAATTGTTCAAGAAAAAATATCATTGTAGATATTATGTTAATGTGAAATATTTAAATTCAGAATCGCGATACCAAAGTGTTGTCATGACGACATGTCCTTCTTTTGTGAAGCGGATAGCTCTGGTCACGTGTTTTTCACTAGTCACAAGAATGACTCTTTCTATCGGACAATTGCCCCTTTTGCAATGTTGAATCTAGTGAATCCAATCGAAAGTTGACAAATCTATACGAATCTAGATGGTCGATATCTTGATATCGACCAATAAGTTAAAAGAAGTACTAAATTACTACGCCACCGGCGAGCAGTGAAAGCAAGAAATGAATAGTTGATTTTTAGCTCACCTCGACGAAGTTGAGATGAGCTTATGCTATAACCCCGGCGTCCGCGTCCCCGTACCCGTCCGCGTCCGCGTCTGCGTCCCCGTCCGCGTCCGCGTCCGGTTAAAGTTTTTGGGCAACTCAGTATCTGACAAAGTACTGATGCTACAGTAACCAAACTTGCACAAGTGATTCATCTTGGGATGCTGAGGTGAACCCATGCATCGGATGCAGCATCTGACCTACATTTTCCGGTTGAATGACTTTGTCAATGTCTGGTTAAAGTTTTTGGGGTAGTTCAGTATCTGACAAAGTACTGATGCTACAGTAACCAAACTTGCACAAGTGATTCATCTTGAGATGCTGAGGTGAACCCATGCATCGGATGCAGCATCTGACCTACTTTTTCCGCTTGAGTGATTTTGCCTTATAAGGCCAATATTGAGCAAAGTATAAGTGCTACATGTACCAAACTTGCATATTGGATGTATCTTTGATCAAACTTTCATAAAATGACCTTGACCTACTTTTTCCACTCGAGTGATTTTGCCTTTAAAGGCCAATATTGAGCAAAGTATAAGTGCTACATGTACCAAACTTGCATATTGGATGTATCTTTGATCAAACTTTCATAAAATGACCTTGACCTACTTTTTCCGCTTGAGGGATTCTGCCTTTAAAGGCTTATATTGAGCAAAGTTTAAGTGCTACATGTACCAAACTTGCATATTGGATGTATCTTTGATCAAACTTTCATAAAATGACCTTGACCTACTTTTTCCGCTTGAGCGATTCTGCCTTTAAAGGCCAATATTGAGCAAAGTATAAGTGCTACATGTACCAAACTTGCATATTGGATGTATCTTTGATCAAACTTTCATAAAATGACATTGACCTACTTTTTCTACTTGAGTGATTTTGCCTTTAAAGGCCAATATTGAGCAAAGTATAAGTGCTACATGTACCAAAGTTGCATATTGGATGTATCTTTGATCAAACTTTCATAAAATGACCTTGACCTACTTTTTCCGCTTGAGTGATTCTGCCTTTAAAGGCTTATATTGAGCAAAGTATAAGTGCTACATGTACCAAACTTGCATATTGGATGTATCTTTGATCAAACTTTCATAAAATGACCTTGACCTACTTTTTCCACTTGAGTGATTTTGCCTTTAAAGGCCAATATTGAGCAAAGTATAAGTGCTACATGTACCAAAGTTGCATATTGGATGTATCTTTGATCAAACTTTCATAAAATGACTTTGACCTACTTTTTCCGCTTGAGCGATTCTGCCTTTAAAGGCTAATATTGAGCAAAGTATAAGTGCTACATGTACCAAACTTGCATATTGGATGTATCTTTGATCAAACTTTCATAAAATGACCTTGACCTACTTTTTCCTACTTGAGTGATTTTCTTATTATACATGTACTTAGAGATATGTTTTAATTGAACTTTGCTGCCGCGAGGTGAGCTTCGTAATCTTTGATTACACTATGTTTTTGTGATGCATTTACTTTGGTGCACACTAAAAGTGGTAGTCCTAGTCCGAGTCCGAGTCAGGAAAAGCCGAGTTGAGATTTTTTGATTTCAAATTTCTCGGCAACGGATGGATAGATTTTGATGAAATTTTCAGGAAATATCCATATTATACATAAAAATCGATGCATTTTATTTGATTGTAAAATGATTGATTATTTTGTAAGTAATTAGCATTAAACCGATTTTTAGCACACTAAAAGTGGTAGTCTGAGTCCGAGTTGAATAATAAAAAAACGCAGATTATTCATGAATGGGCGTATGGATTTTGTTCAATTTTTCAGAATTTGTTGGAAATGGATATTGGAATGCTCAGAACTCTTCTTTTTCCAACTTCATAGGTTTATTTTGTGTTTTTAAGTATAATAAGTAGAAGCCGAGTCCGAGTCAAAAACGAAAAGCCGAGTTGAGATTTTAAATGCAGAGTTCTCGGCAACGAATGTATTAAATTGATGAAATTATCAGGAGATGTGTATTTTATAAATTCAAATCGACATGAATAATTTGATTTTTTAGATATTGATTATTTTATACGTAATCAGCCTTAAGCCAAGTTTAATTTCATTGAAACCGTTTAAATGAAAATCTAAGGGAAAAAAAGAAATGTCAAATCACTTAAAATGGTCCTTAACCAACAAAGATGAATGAACTAATGCCTATCGAAATTTAAACAAACAAACAAACGACCCCCCCTCCGGATTTTATACAAAATTGTTCAATGAGCATCATGCGTTAATTATGTCACGCAAAGACTGATTCCAATGTCTAAAAATAATTCTATCTGTGGAAAGGGGGTGTGTGTCTGATTTTCTAAAGCTTCTAAAACTTTGGGATTAATTATTATTGAATAATTAAATAATTCCAAAGATATAGATAGCTATTTCCTCTTATTAAACATGAGTAAGTAAACATCAAAAGCAATGGATTGGGGGGGGGGGAGAGGGAATTCTACACCAATGTGCAACTTTTGACTTATTATTCGTTCCTATTAAACATGAGTACACATGCGTAATTTGAAGCACATAGTATTGCTATAAGTATTCCATCGGGATCCCAGCACAATCACTGAAGTGTTTTAAATAAATTGGTGGAGAAGGATGGCTGAAGGGGAGGAAAGGAGGCCATTCAAATATAAATAACAACTATTATAAATATTGTCATTTATATTCATAGGTGAATATCTGTTTATGCTGATTATTTATAGGATGATTAATCATTTTAAAACAAAATAGATACATAGATTTATTTGTATAAGATAAATATTTCCTGAGATTTTCATCATGCAAAATCTATGCACTCATTACAGAGAAATTCAAATCTGAAATCTCAGCCCGGACTCGGATTTTCGTTTTGACTCAGACTTGGCTTTTGCTTATTTTTTTTTTTTAAAAACAAAAATATTGTAAATAATCTAGGAAAACGATGTGTCTGATAATTCATATTTGAATTTCCAACAAATTCTGAAAAATTTGGGAAAAAATCATCCATCCATCATGTCCATGCATGGATATTAGTATCTGAGATTTTTTAGCTCACCTGAGCCGAAGGCTCAAGTGAGCTATTGTCATAGCGCGTCGTCCGTCCGTCCGGCGTCCGGCGTCCGGCGTCAACTTTCACATTTTTGACTTCTCCTCTGAAACCACTGAATAGATTCTGACGAAACTTGACAGAAAGCAAGAACTCAACGTCCTCTACCAACTTTGTGTTTTTTGTGCCGATCGGTAAACAAATATGGCCGCCAAGGGCTCTGATTGGCTGACACATTTTCGACATCTCCTCTGCAACCACTTCACAGAATTTCATGAAACTTCACAGGAAGGAAGTACTCAAGGTCCTCTACCAAGTTTGTGTTTTTTGTGCCGTTCGGTCATCAAATATGGCCGCCGAGGGCTCTGATTGGCTGACACATTTTCGACATCTCCTCTGCAACCGCTGCACAGAATTTCATGAAACTTTACAGGAAGGAAGTACTCAAGGTCCTCTACCAAGTTTGTGTTTTTTGTGCCGTTCGGTCAACAAATATGGCCGCCGAGGGCTCTGATTGGCTGACACATTTTCGACATCCTCTCTGCAACCGCTGCACAGAATTTCATGAAACTTTACAGGAAGGAAGTACTCAAGGTCCTCTACTTAGTTTGTGTTTTTCGTGCCGTCCATTCAACATCTCCTCTGCAACCACTGCACAGAATTTCATGAAACTTTACAGGAAGGAAGTACTCAAGGTCTTCTACCAAGTGTGTGCTTTTTGTGCCGATTGTTCAACAAATATGGCTGTCGAAGGCTCTGATTGGCTGACACATTTTCGACATCTCCTCTGCTACTGCTGCACAGAATTTTTATGAAACTTTACAGGAAGGAAGTATTAAAGGTCCTCCAACAAGTTTATGTTTTTTGTGCTGATTGGTCAACAAATGTGGCCGCCGAGGGCTCTGATTGGCTAACACATTTTCAACATCTTCTCTGCAAAAAAAAAAAAAAAAAAACGCTGTACAGAATTTCATGAAACTTTACAGGAAGAAAGTACTCAAGGTCCTCTACCAAGATTGTGTATTTTGTGCTTATCGGTAAACAAATATGGCCGCCGAGGACTCTGATTGGCTGACACATTTTCGAAATCTCATCTGCAACTATTGCACAGAATTTCAGGAAACCTTGCAGCAAGCAAGTACTCAAGGTCCTGTGCCAAGTTTGTGTTTTTCTTGTCGATAGGTCAACAAATATGGCTGTTGAGGGCTTAGATCTGTAGAAGTATTTTTGTGACTTTTAACCCTTTATCTGCAACTCAGGTGAGCGATGTGGCCCCCTTGGGCCTCTTGTTATTTCTCAACTTGGACTGGGACTACCACTCGGCTTATAGATAAATACTTCCAAGATAAGCAAATATTTCAAAATCAAATGATATACATCGATTTGCATGTATACAATAGATATTTCCTGAAATTTTCATCAAAATCTATCAACCCGTTGCCGAGAAATCTGAATTTAAAATCTCAACTCGGCTTTTTGTCTTTGACTCGGACTCGGCTTTTACTTATTTTAGTTCTAAGACAAAGTATGGTCCATAGACCTGGAAAAATGAGGTTTCTTAGCATTCCAATATCCATTTCTAACAAATTCTGAAAGTTTGAACAAAATCCATCCGTCCATTCATGAATTGAATTATCTACTTTTTTTTGATTTCTCAACTCGGACTCGGACTACCACTTTTAGTGTGGTAAAAATAGGTATATAGCTAATTTCTTCAAAGATATACAAATTTTTAAAAGTCTAATAATATACATCGATTTGTATGTATAAAATGGATATTTCCTGAAAATTTCATCAAAATCCATTCATCCATTGCCGAGAAATTTGAAATTAAAAAGCTCAACTCGGCTTTTCCCGACTCGGACTCGGACTACCACTTTTAGTGTGCACCATTTACTTTATATGCAATTGAAACTTTTTTCAAGAAGGAGGATAATCTTGATCTTGCATGTGTCAGACAGCAAATTCTTAAATTAGAAAAAGCACTATATTTTGAGGTAAATGGATATGTTGCAAATCAGGATTGTCTCAACTGTTATGATAACATAAGGAGACTTCCTGAAAGGAAGTATCCTAACAATTAAGTATTAGCTTTTACAAAAAGCTTGCCGTCAGTTCGCTGACGTTATTTAAATGTTGCAAAATAACTCGGAGTAAAATGCATTTACCAATCGCACATTTCCGGGCTTTTCTGTTTATTTCCAATTCAAGTGAAGGAAAGTTCCGAAAATCTGCGAATGATATAGAACGTATCGATACAAAGACTTTTCGATACATATTTTGGAAGAAAATACACTGATGCGATATGACTTTGATTTGTCAGGTCATCTAGACTCTTAAGCCGACTTAAAGAGAGAATCTCATTCATGGATTCTGAATCACAGGCACATGTAGAGAGACCGTCAATATCCTGTATGGTCATAAGAGAATACTGGTATCTTATACTCAGAGACAAGGCTTCCGACGAATTTTCAGCTAGAAGTAGCATTTCTGCAATTTTTTGCATTTGAAGGGCAAAACGGGGTATGACCATAAAGATTTATTTGTATACTTCCTAAAAACATCAATAATTCACCCAAAAAGATCTCATAACATAGCCTAATCGTCTACCTAAGTTGGACTGTTTTCTGCTTTCTGTCTTGAACCTCCATTGCCAGATTAGCTTATCAGAATCATCCAGGTGTTTTACTTTGCTTACAGTAAGCAGAGTAAAGCCTCTGAATGAATCAGTATTTGTCCAATCTGGCAATGGAGATTCAAGACAGAAAGTAGAAAACAGTACAACTTAGGTAGACGATTAGGCTATGTTATGAGATCTTTTTGAGTGAATCATTGATGTTTCTAGGAAGTATACAAATAAATCTTTATGGTCATACCCCATTTTGCCCTTCAAACATGACAAATGCAAACATTTCAGATGCTACTTCTAGCTGAAAATTCGTCGGAAGCCTTGTCTCTCTATACATATATTCCCTTATGACCTGTAAAGGGGTATCATACAAGATATTGACGCTCTTTCTACATGTGCCTGTGTTCTGAATGGCCTTGACGAAGATTTGCATTTTATGCAATTGTCAACCAATCCCATTGCCACAGGCACATGTAGAAAGAGCGTCAATATCCTGTACATATACTATTCCCTTACGACCTGTAAAGGGGTATCATACAAGATATTGACGCTCTTTCTACATGTGCCTGTGCCCATTGCCAAGAGGCATTCTATCCGTGCAAGTAGGTTACGAATGATTACAGTATACCGTCAGTCATGACTGACTGTAATAATCGGAAATATTCAACGTGGAAAAGAATGACATAGTTTTCGGTCGAATCCGCGTGTGACAAGTACGAATAAAACGAAAGTAGATCAACAATTATTTCTACAAGTAACAGTTCCGGGCGTAGCGTAAATGATTTGAAAAGGATACACTTTTTAAGGCTTAAGATGGATGGAATTTATAGAAAACTTTAAAGTCAGATGCGATACAGGCCTGCGATACGTCCATATCTGGTCATATCTACTTGTCTAGAAAAAATAACTTTTTAGTCAGGTTGGGGAAAACTTCAGATCAAGCTATAATAGCTTGATGAGGCTATTATAGCTAGAACAAGCTATTGCCTAATAACATTTTTCAATACAAAATTAAACTAAAATCAAAATTTTTGAAAAATATTTACTGATTCCATTTGTACTCGATATATATCAAATTTTTTAACAAGACATACATATTCAAATATATACCAATGATGAGCAACAACATTTTGAAAAAATGAAAACTTTGAGGTTCCTTATCTCCTCATCTGTTGGTATTTCAATAGGGGTTTCTATACAAAAGTTGTAGTATTTTATCAGTACTAGTGCGACTTGTAAACAAAATTTAATTATCATCAATTTTTTATTTTTTCATAGGAAAAAAATAGTTTTACGATAGCTACATGGAGCTATTATAGCCCGATCGAACTATTATAGCTCGATCTGAAGTTTTCCCCAACCTGTTAGTTTTTACGCCGAACTTCTGAGCTTTGTAAGAAGGACAAGGTCAGTGAATTTCACAGTACTGTTAGCCTAAACTCTACAAAGATATTGCTTGATTCCTTGAATGAGCAAAATCTTAAGTTAACTCTTGGGTCGTATGGAACCCCCCCCCCCCATCCCTGCATCTGTCGTATAAAGTTGTTGACTATTTAATACAATCACATATTTGTTTTGAATCCATTCATGCTATGATCTTGACTCATTAGGTCTTCCGACTTTCGTCGGAAGACCTATTGTTTTCGTAACCGTGGAAAATTGGATCAGCGATTTCTCAAGAACCCTGTAAGCTAGGACAATGAAAGTTCTCCAACGTTACGTTTGGAGTAAAAGCTAGATTGGTCTTTTTTATTTTTGGTCTCTGTTATTTTTTTTATCATGTTTTTTAGTAGATTCAAATATTGACGGGAGCGTCGAATTACTCAAAAGGACCGAAAATTTCATGTTTTGCTATTTGTAAGCTTAAATATATCTTGTATTTTGCTATCTACAATTTCCATTCTTTTTGAAAGTCGACAGCCATGCAAGATATGAAATGCTAGATGCACACTGTAACGATTTATTACGATGACGTCCTTCACCGTCCTTCATATTTCCAAATTCAGAAGTTCATAGGAGGAAGACACTTTTTTGCTTATAATAGTAAACAAAAATTAAGCTTATGAAGTTTCCTAAAAATTTCAATATTATTATTTTTTATCCATATATCTGTCTTATTTAGTCTTTCTGATTTTTCCTATCTCTTACTGTTGAAAAGATATGAGCATCGAAATTTTGAGTTGGGTATTTCGATACACCTTCACGCCAACAGATCGGGCGCACACTAAAATTGGTAATCCGAGTCCGACTCGAGAAAAGCAGTGTTGAGATTTTCAAATTCCGATTTCACGGCAATGATGAATATGCATTTCATAAATACATTTCGATATACACAATTTGATTTTAAAACAGTTGATTAATTTAGAAGAGATCAGCTACAAACCAGAATTTACACACAAAAAGTGGTAGTTTGATTCCGATTTCTAACCTACAAACCTGTTTCTATACTTCAATAACTATATTTTGAACATCAAGTTTAATTTCTAATTCTAGCAAACGTTCGAACATAATTTTCGGTTGGTTTATTTACAAATTGATGAACAATTTCTCCAACATTCTTCCCTCCCCTCGTTTTTCGAAAACAGTTCTGTTTATGTTGAACGATGTCGCCATGATGGAAATTCAAAATAAACTTTGAAAAAGGGGAAGGGGGGGGGGGGTCCAAATTTGAACCTGCACAGCGAGAACCTCATGGTATTTATATATATATATATTGAACGTTACTTGTTATTACCATTTCTCTTCTCAAGAAAATTGGTTCTACAGCTACGAGCTCGCCTTTTTTATGGGGGAAGGGGGCAGGAAGAATTTGCAAAAAAAAAAAAAACATCCCGGCTCTGAAAAATGCTGAAAAAAATATTCCGGCCCAAAGGGCCGGCAATTTTTTTTTGCCCGGACCATGCAAAAGTAAGGATACATTGCATGATATGGGAATTTTTGCTGGCCCTTTGTGCCAGACAATTTAAAGTCAAAAAATTAATTAATATAAATACAAACTGTTCACATAGCTGTATCTACCAGAGACCTAATACGCATAGGCACAAAAATCTAGAAAAGGTTCTATTTAAACATCATACAATCTGTCTGAAATTCGCTAATTGCAAAGAGACATCTGAAGGAACGGTTATTAACTCATACTCTGTAACAGCGGGGAGTTTAACTTACACAGACATTCACAACATTTGACAATTTGTTTAAATCCGACCCGAAGAACCGGCGAAAATTTTTCTCCGACTCTGGTAATGGCTGAAAAAAATGGCCTGCTCAGAAAATTGCTGAAAAAAATTTTACCGGCTGGCAATAGAATTCCTGCCCCCCCCCCCCCCCCCCCCCCAAAAAAAAATCAAATGGTTGCTCACCAAAAATTATCGGTTTGAAAATTTAATGTTACTGCTATTTGAAAACTTAAATATATAATATAAATACATGTAATGTGACGTCCTTCATATTTCCAAACCAAAAATTGTATAGGAGGAAGACACTCTTGTTGCAACCGCAACAAGAAACCTTTCTAGTTGCTTATATTTTGGCTGTTTCTCCAAGGGATAAGACTTATATTAGATACATAGTCTCTTAATGACAATGCTTTTTGTATCTTAGATAGGGATTTCAGTCACGTGATCTTTCAAGCTGACAAATCGATCTATCGGTTACCGCACTAAACTTACCTCACGATTTCTACAAGGATTTTTGACAAAAACATATGATTCTCTCTTTAAACTTTAAAGTGATATTTATTCTTTATATATATATTGTATTTTTATGAATATATGAACAGAAGCGGTGAAATTATCGAGTTTATGGACGACAATGCACAAATTTGTACACCTCTCGCTGCAAATATCTATGGCAGGAGGAACGGCTCAAGCACGTTGACCCCCCCCCCCCCCCCCCCCCCCCCCCCCCCCCCCCCCCCCCCGCCAACAAAAAATAACAAACAAAAAATAAAATAAGTCCGTTTAATATTATCTTCTGCATCGCACTGACGTCTTTACTGAAAATTCGACGCATTTCGTCATTATTTCAACAAAGCAATTCAAACTTAGTCTATGTAAAGTACATGGAAAATGAAAGTAGACCTAAATCTGCAGCTGGCTTACTATTCAATATTGTTTTACAATGCAAATTGTCTCGGGTATCTATACTTTTTGTTTGAAAATGTTTCAAAATCAAAATGGGATCAAATAACGTTGAAAAGCTATAATCGCAGCTACATATTCACCGGTGTTGACGTCAAGTACGTTATTTTTTTGTAAGAACTATCTTTCTTGACATAGAGATTTTAGCGAAACAAGGGTAACTTTAGGGGGAATTAGCTCGAAAACTAGGTACTTTGCATCTGGTGAATTTTTGATATGTTGTAATTGATGATATCATGTTTTAAATAATACACATGGTTTTGCATATCCATCGAGGAAGGATATTTTTTGAAGGACTTGAAAATTTTGAATTTGTATAGAAATGATAGGGAAAAAGAAAGATGCAGTGTGAAGTTCTGGTCCAAGTAGGAAAAAAAAAAATTTTCCTTTTGCACTGATGAATATCTATATATAGGCAATTAATATATAAAGAATGGTTTCAATCTGTTGACCTCGATGTATCACCCTTATATAGGGTTTTGCATGATTCTTACGTAGACTGGTACTTAAATATTAAAAGTTTGAACATTTCCGATTATTTTGATATAAAGAACACCAAATTTTAATATGGTTTACCTAGTTGCATTCCGATTTTCCCGCCTCGACCCCCTTGATTATTTACTGCGTGATAATGTCTTCCATACCGATTTCACGCAAGTTATCAAGACAGTGTTCGATTTCTTTTATATTTACTTTAAATAAGTGTTAAAAGGAACAGGGAAATATATATACATTAAACTTTCGTTTACGATAATATGAATAATATGAAGTAGACTCGTTAGATCGCATGTTGGTTTTTTTTTTCTTCCTCCTTTATATCTTTTTCAAAGTAGGCTTAATTTCACCAAAAGAACAAACTTAAGGTATATCTTTATCGACATTTAGATACATGAAAAATCATTTATTTTTTGCCATGGCAACCGAAATGAAGTGCTTTAAAGGCAATAATCACACATTTTTGGGATTTCTTTAAGCCGAAGTCTTAAAATATTATTTCGATTATCTTTCAAGTCAACACGTGAAAATTATGTTTATAAATCCAAGATTTTGAAAATTTGTATATTAAAATCAATGTTGGTCATTTTGTTTTAAAATAGTTACCATGGCAACGCAACTAAATTACCATTGTAATATAAAACGAATAGCCAAAGTCTTTACAAACAAAATTATGTACAGATCATTCAAATAGCAGTAAGATTATTCAAGTTATAGCTATTTCAGTACGCTGACTGACCACTTCACGTCAAATTTGAATGGTGCCATACATGAGAAGTTTTATATTGAATACTATAGTAAATTGTGTCACAAAAATGACTCCAATCATCAAGCTTTCAACCTCATTACCTCTGTACTTGATCAACCGATTTTGATATTTTTTTCTGTAAACTGTTTCTATTACACAGAGCAATATAATGACCTAATAATACATGGATCTTAATAATTAATGAATTTTATGGTAAAATCCCTATCTTAGAAGTTATTTGATTTTTGACAAAAACCTGCTACGGCGAGCTATGTAATCTTTGATTACCCTATGTTTGGTATGTGAGTTTATCTCAATGTGATACAGATCAAATTCGAGTATGGTTCCGATTGACCTATTTCTACAAGAGTTATGGTCCCTGGACTTAGCAAATTTCATGAAAATCAATGGAGGGTAATGAGACTTCTGCAGGGACTTTCTTTTTATACGCCCGTCATTTGACGGGTCGTATTATGGTATGGTGAAGTCCGTCCGTCTGTCCGTCCGCCTATGGAACGCAATAACTTGATTATGCGTCAACAGATTTTCACGAAATTCAAACATTATGATTGGACTGTGGAGAGGAAGCCGCCTTTCGATTTTCAGGTTCATCCGATTTGTCGTTACAGAGTTATGGGACTTAGATTTTTAAAATACAGTGAAAATATACTAAAATAGTTAAAAATTATTTAAAAATCTATTTCTGGTCGAAATGTTTTGAAATTTGAAGGCCCATATAAACAAGCTAGCTATTTAACACAGAACTAGTCTGCAACCTCCGCTGAAATTGAAAGTACAAATTCGTGACGTCAGATGTGTGTATACACTACACATTCATGACGTAATGTGAAATGCAGTACATGTGTCTCTTTGTTTATATGGTACATTTATAATTATTTTTCGGTTTAACTATTTTCAAAGTAAATTAGATATCAGTTTTTTTTTTAAAAAGACCTGTACAATTTCATTGTCGGATCCATCCAGGTGCAGTGGGGGGAGGGGTTTCTTCCCCATTCCTGGTAAGACTTACATGAACACGGAAAATATTAAATAATGAAGGGAGGGTGAGAGATCGAAATTTTATAGGATATGAAATCCTAAGTAAAGCCTTTCCTAGCTGTCTAGATGGGATCTCAAATTTATATTCTAATCAGCTTATAAATAGCTCTAGGATTGAGGTGGGGGGGGGGGGGGGGGCGCAACAGGGTGAAAAATGAAAATTAATGTAATTAAATTGACGACACATTTTTTGGCCGTTTCAGATAATATGAAATTTATTTTCTGAAGTTATATAAAGTTGTGAGGGTAAAAAAAAATTTAAATGATAAGGGTCGACAAAAAATAAATGAAAATAAATGATATGGCCTGGAAAGTTGTCTGTTAGCTCCGTTCAGGATTTCAGGAAAAAAATTAACTTTCTTGAAATTCAATACCGGGAGAAGTGATCATGTAATGTATATTGAATAAAATGAAATTCTAATGGTTTCAGAATCAAATGGAAAGTAACGAGCGTTCATCGTTAACATTAAGTGATCGAGTATCTCGATCAGTACGAGAGAGAGAGAGAGAGAGAGATTTTCATTTTCGAAGTACATTACAAGAATTCAAGACGGACTTAATTTATTAATAATACTATCTCCGCTCGAAAAGAATATGATCACTGTGTTGGCCAGAACAATGAGAAAATAGATATCCGGAATACATATACAAGTATTTGATATCATGGTATCTTGTTTATGATTATCAAATATATTTTTTTCCTAAATTCAGTCGCAACTCCTTCCGTCCCCATCCCAATCTATCGAAAATTTTGTAAACATGTAACAGGTTACAGGGATTAATCTACCTCTGCGTCCTGCGTCTCTGACGCATCAAAATCGCCCAGGACCCATTGATTCCCGATCGCTGCGTCCCACCGTACGCATTATTCACTTTCGTATAATGCGTCCCCTTTAGTTCATGGCTTACGTAAAACTTTCAAAGTTGAGAAACTGAAAGCGTATTAGCTGTATATCGTGTTAATGTCTTGTGTTCATATTTTGTCCGCTCTTTTAAATCTTACAGAAAGTTGATAAAGTCCTTAGTATTGTATGAGAAATTGTTGCGCATCAGAATTTTTCTATAAAAAAGTTCTTTTCGGTCCAATGCGAGTCAATAACTTCTTATCATTCGGATTCAGATATACATGTAATATATACAAATTATATATACGAAAAATTCTTCCATTGTAAACTTGGCAGGATAATATGAATCAATCCATTCAAATCGTTTAACTCACACCTAATTGTAGTAAATACTGTCTTCGCACACCATAGTTTGTATCTTTGGATTTTACGTTTACGAAGCCTCACTTGCGTAAATAAAACAACTAAATAAACAATAAATTACTTAATTCGGCAAATTTTTCTAATAATTTTTTTTCTGGAACATAACGATCTCCCAGACATAAACCTCGCAAGCCAATCATATGACTTTTATTCACGAACTTAAGACGCCTCGTAAAAAGAGTTAATAGTACTGGGACCCATAAAATTCTGCGGGGACCCATTGTTTTGGCTCGGGACCCATTGGGCAAAGTTCATCGGGTCCATAGGACCCATTTAGATCAAATAGACCATTTTCGAGTTACCGATCACGTTCGGATATTATACTCCGCTTCGACGTTTTGTCAAGATGCCCTACTTCCGGTTTACATTTGAGTCTAAAAATAACGTGATCACGATTAAGAAATAAACTATTTAAGCAACCAAATGGCATTGTAGCGTCATAAATGTGCACCATTTACATGATTTGGGGTTGGAAAAATTCAAGCAAAAGGTATCAGTCAAAGGGGATGCTCTATGTAGAAGCTGAATGGGCAGGAAAGGGGGGGGGGGTTACGAGGAGACATAACAAGAGACTCTGGACACGTGTCCAGGTGTATGTGACTGAATTTATTGTTTGTGACAGTTAGATTGGGATAGGCATTTGACACGTCAGGTGTTTAAATGTTTGATTTTGACCTGTACATGTACATCTACCCAGTACCCCGGCAACCGGCCAAGGACGTGATGCCGGTTAAAGCTTATGAAGGTGAGAGGGTGGACAGGGTAAGGGAGGGGGAAGGAGGCGGGAGAAAGGGGCAGGGAAGAAAGGGGGTGGGAGGAGGGAGAAGGGGGCGGGAGGGGGGAGGTAAGGGAAGGGTGAAAAGGAGGAGGAGGTAAGGGATGGGAGGGGGAGAGAGGTACCCCCTCCCCCGAAGGTGTACCCTGCTGACAATCAAATATCATGATAGTATTGATATACACAGTGACATTGTATCTGTGACTCTGTAATCGGAAAAAGATCATGCAGAATATAAAAGAATGAAGAATGAAAAAAAAATGTCTGAAATAATTATCTTCTCGGACTCAGGACTGATATATTTTCCTTACCTGGCTGACCCCCCCCCCCTTTCCTCCTATCGGCTTTCCATTCCTCGTTTGTAAAATATTGATCAGGCCATGAGCGTGACTTGGGTGAACTCCGTCCCCTAGAGATTCACGAGAACACTTTTTATTTTAAAGTTTGCAGGCCAGATGTATTTATTGAAATGTTTGTTCAAGGATCATGACTAAATAGATACAAGAAGGTCTATCTGTGAATACGGCAAATAAAACGTTTACTTGAACTTTGAGTCTCATAGGATTTACATTTTATTTGCGTGAAGTTTACACCCGCGCGGGTGTTGACTGAGGCTCTGAACTCCCCTCCTCCTCAAGATGTCAGTCATTATTCTATATCTACGCTCCCAATTTATCAACTTCAGAGCCAGGATGAACCCCATCCTTGGAAAAATGTTTTAGATCCACGCATGATTTTTTTATTAGCTCACCTGAGCGAAGCTCAAGTGAGCTATTGTCATAGCGCACCGTCCGGCGTCCGTCCGTCCGTCCGTCGTCCGTCGTAAACTTTTCACATTTTCGACTTCTTCTCCAGAACGGCTGAACAGATTTTGATGAAACTTGGTAGTTATGAAGTACTAATGGTCCCCTACAAGTGTTGTTGTTTTTCGTCCTGATCCCTCAACAGGTGGCGCCACCAGAGGCAAAAGTAGGTCCCAGAGGGTACCCTCCTTTGACAAACTTCTTCTTCAGAACAGAAGCATGTATCGACAAACCGAAAGCATCTGAATGATCTAGAGAGATGTCTTAAGAAGTGTTGTTATTTTTGGTTCCACTCGGAAGTCAAATTTTTGACGCGTTTTTGACGTCTTTTCGGACTTCGTCAGAAATGCACATTTTTGCACTATTTCTTTAAATAACTCAATAAGTGTATGATTTTACACATTCATTTACTGCATATTTATCATATTTAAGTTACTAAATGCTTTGATAAGTATTTTATTCTAAAATTTAGATTTTTTGATTTTTTATTAATTTTTTTCTTATGTGAAAAGGCAGGGGGGGGGGGGTGATTTTCATACATATTCAACTTCTTCTCCAGAACCACTGAAAAGATTTTCATGAAACTTGGTAGGAATGAAGTACTCATGGTCCCCTACAAGTGATGTTGTTTTTCGTCCAGATCCATCAACAGGTGGCGCCACCAGAGGCAAAAGTAGGTCACAGGGGGTACCCTCCTTTGACAAACTTCTTCTTCAGAACGAAAGCACGTATCGACAAACTGAAAGCATCAGAATGATCTAGAGAGATGTCTTAAAAAGTGCTATTGTTTTTGGTTCCACTCGGAAGTCAAATTTTTGACGCGTTTTTGACGTCTTTTCGGACTCTGTCGGAAATGCACATTTTTGCACTATTTCTTTAAATAACTCAATATGTGTATGGTTTTACACATTCATTTACTACAAATTCATCACATTTAAGTTACTTAATGCTTTGATATGTATTTCATATTGAAATTTTAATTTTTTGATTTTTTATGAATTATTTTCTTATGTGAAAAGGAAAGGGGGGGGGGGTGATTTTCATACATATTCAACTTCTTCTCCAGAACTGCTGAACAGATTTTTATGAGTATTTTTTCAATCATGAATAGATATGTTTACTGTGAACATGGACCCAAGGCTTGTAAGTTCAAGTTCTGGTACCCTGGTAACTTTAGTTTCGTATAAGTTGGTACATGTTCATGTATGCAAGAGTTGTCTTTCTTTAATATAGATTTATGTTTTTGAGGTTTAAATTTTTGGATTATCGATTCATTTGAATGTTATATATTTTGAATTATTAAATAGGTATGGAAAAAGAAACTAAATTATTTTAAAAAGATGAATAAGTATTTTCAAATTTATCTTGTGAAGACTTAGATATACAACTATGAAATTACAATATTGAGAGCAGCTCAAAATATTAATGTAAGAACAGATCAATGTTATCAATAACACAGTGAAAGGATGGGGAGGGGGTCTGTTATTTTGCTTTAGCTTCTGTATAACTATCTCTCTCCGGTTACTTAGATTACTCAAGAAGAAGGGGGGATGATTTTCATACATATTCAACTTCTTCTCCAGAACCACTGAACAGATTTTCGTTAAACTTGGTAGGAAAGAAGAAATCATGGTCCCCTACAAGTATTGTTGTTTTTAGCTCACCTGAGCGAAGCTCAAGTGAGCTATTATCATAGCGCGTCGTCCGTCCATCGTCCGTCCGTCCGACGTAAACTTTTAACATTTTCGATATCTTTTCGGCAACCGCTGCACAGAATCTCACGAAATTTCATAGGAAGCAAGTACTCAATGCCCTCTATCAAATTTTTGTTTTTCAAGCCGATCGGAAATCCAAGATGGCCGCCACAGGCTCTGATTGGCTGACACATTTTTGACTTCTCTTCTGAAACTGCGTCACAGAATTTCATGAAACTTCACAGGAAGCAAGTACTCAATGCCCTCTACCAAGTTTGTGTTTTTTGAGCCGATCGGAAATCCAAGATGGCCGCCACAGGCTCTGATTGGCTGACACATTTTTGACTTCTCCTCCGAAACTGCTGCACAGAATTTCATGAAACTTCACAGGAAGCAAGTACTCAATGCCTTCTACCAAGTTTGTGTTTTTGGAGCCGATTGGAAATCCAAGATGGACGCCACAGGCTCTAATTGGCTGACACATTCTCGACTTCTCCTCTGAAACCGCTGCACAGAATTTCATGAAACTTCAAGGGAAGCAACTACTCAATGCCCTCTACCAAATTGTGTTTTTCAAGCCAATCGGAAATCCAAGATGGCTGCCACAGGCTCTGATTGGCTGACACATTTTCAACTTCTCTTCTATAACCACTGCACAGAATATCATGCAACTTCACAGGAAGCAAGTACTCAATGCCCTCTACTAAATTTGTGTTTTTCGAGCCAATCGGAAATCCAAGATGGCTGCCACAGACTCTGATTGACTGACACATTTTCGACTTCTCCTCTCAAACGGCTGCATAGAATTTCACAAACCTTCACAGGAAGCAAGTACTGATTGCTCTCTACCAAGTTTGTGTTTTTCGAGCTGATCAGAAATCCAAGATGGCCGCCACAGGCTCTGATTGGCTGACAAATTTTCGACTTCTCCTCTGAAACTGCTGCGCAGAATTTCATGAAACTTCACAGGATGCAAGTACTCATACCCTCTATCAAGTTTGCGTTTTTGGAGCCTATCGGAAATTCAAGATGGCCGCCACAGGCTCTGATTGGCTGACACATTTTCAACTTCTCCTCTAAAACTGCTTCACAGAATTTCTTGAAACTTCACGGGACGCAAGTACTAATTGCCCTCTACTTAGTTTGTGTTTTTCGAGCCGATTGGAAATCCAAGATGTCCTCTATAGGCTCTATTTGAATGACACATTTTTGACTTATCCTCTTAAACTACTGCACAGAATGTCACTGAACTTTACAGGAAGTAACTTGTACACCTTGTCCTTCTCAAAGCTTCACTAAAAGCGATTTCCTTCAGGTCTTGACTCAGTCTTCATGAAAACTTTTTTTGACCACTAGCCAGCCGGGCTAGTTGAGTGCCAAAATCTACTAGCCACCCAAAATTTTCACTAGCCATTGAAGAAAAATCAAAACGCTATATAGACCCATGGTTTCCTCAGCTAGGTCCGTTGAGTAGGCAAAAATTCACACATATATAGAGTATACATAAAAATTGAACAAAGGTAACCCGATCATTTCTCTGGCAGATGTCAGCTACGTCATTATCAATAGACTCAATTTTACAATGAATGCATGATATTGTTTGTATAAATATAATTTCACATACGCTTTTTGCCTGCAGAAAATGGACGGAGAAAAAAGAACTTATTTGAATCATACTCGCTTATAGGCCGGCCGTTGCTTGGCCAATAGTTATATAATTTTCACAAAAATCTCTTTATTTCAGTGTTCAGTCGAGATTTTTGAAATTGTTAGATATTTAATTGAACATGTTATACTCAGTACCTTAAAATAACCCGTCACGCTGCGCTGAAAACAATGCACTGTTGTTACGGGAATATTTATCTTGTATCTTAGGACAATTTTTTAATAAACAGATTTTACAGGAAAACGTTATTATATTTCACTTGAAACATGTTCAATAACATAAACATTTCATACTTAACCAGCGATAAAAGTTGAGACGCAACGTGTACTTTTATGGAAAGAAGGCGGCGATTTTACCCCAAGTATAAAAATAAGACAAGAAATCGCCAGCCGTCGGCCCTTAATCAGAACACTGCATTTCATTAAAAGTCAATAGCCAGTCGGGCTAGTTCAGCATCAAATTTTGGTAGCCCGAGGAAATATTTGGTAGCCAGGGCGGTCGGGCTAGTGAGTTTTCACGAAGACTGTTGACTTTGATTGAAAACATACATACAGTCTCCTCAGGTGAGCGATGTGGCCCCCTTGGGCCTCTTGTCTTTATACAATTTGTTTTTTTCATTCTTCCAAGGTACCGTTTTTCAGATTTTTTTTACAATTTTGAAAATCTTTTTTTTTTTAATGCCTTCGTCAGGTGTACAGGGATATAATTATCTTTCGTATTTTTCTTATTTTCTCAAGTTACCAATGGCACACGCTGCCATTTATCAAAATAGTTTACCCCCCCCCCCCCCCCACAAAAAAACCCCTGTTAATGCCGATTTTCATACTGAATTGATGCCTTCAGAAGAGAAAACGGCTTATATTACTTCAAAAATACTTAATGTCATTTAAATTTTAGAACCTTTTATTAACTGACAATTTCTTAGGGATATATTTGCACAAAAAGGCAATGGCGTTAAAAAAAAGGGGGGGGGGTAATCACAATTATTGTTACGTTTTAAAAAAGAAATTCAGTTGGGTTACCATTTTCTAATTTTTTTTGTGTAAGACTTTTAAATTTTCTGTTCAAAGAATTTCCTGTTTTTCACTTTTTCAATATTTATTAGAATAATTATCTCTATATGATATTACTGAAAAAAAAGTAAAATCCGATGACTTAAAATTTACATTGTCATTGATGACATAAACAAATTAATGGTCAATACAAACAAAAGCAGCGATTATAATAATTTCCATACTCAAAGAAAAGTAGTTTTTCAATTTTGAGTATATTAGATCGATTTTACACCGTTGATGTCACAATATGTGACGTTGCTAAGGTAGACCGGAAGTAACCCTACTTGACGTAACTAAGCAGGTGCGTCATAGTAGTGACTAAACTGAAGGTTTATAACGGTCATTAGTTGTAACTCGAAAATGGTCTATTGTAGATTAATCTCTGAGGTTATGCTCTGCATATTGAAAACTGAAGTTCTTGCGTATTTCGATGTTCCACACGGACATTTGATGGACATTTATTTGTTTACATTCAATAAAAAATTTTGTTTTACAAAACAATAATCATCAAACATCGTATCGTTATTTATGAGGGGGGTTGGGGGGCGTCTGGAGACCTCAGAGTTATGTCTGGAAATTCGGGCGAGAGGGGGGTGGTTATAATATTTGTCTTTAACAGTTGTTGCATACTGACTTTTTTTCGGCACTTGCGGCCTGTATATATGTAAAAAAAAATCTAGCTTGTTTCTTTCCTTCTTTCTTTCTTTTTTCCCTGTTAACAAAAATAAGTATGTTGAACATGTCGATGACTCATATTTTTACATTTAATTCTCACTGATATTTCACAGACTTAATTTCTCCCTTTTAACATGTACATGGCATGCTTTTCAGTGGTGGATTCAGGGGGGTGCGGAGGGGGCGTCCGCCCCCCGGCACTGACCCAAAATTTTCCAACCCTATATTTTGGCCCATTTTCAGATAAAATCGCAAAAATTCGCCCCTTGACCCCCCGGCAAAGGGGGCGCTGGATCCGCCACTGCTTTTTCCAATGTAAGGAAGGTAATATTTATTAAAGTACGAACGTGCCAACTGGAAGTGGGGAGGTACAAATGTCAACAAAGGCGGGTGTTATCAATAGGCTGAACGGGAGGGAGTCAGATTACCGGGGAAATAGAATTTTGTACGCTCTACAAGCGTGATCTAGACGTTTAGGACGTCATGACCCCTTAGATTCGCCAAAAATGCAGATTTTTTCTTTGTTTTACTAGTACTTGTAGTATGTTTTTCCCCGAAATAGACGGCTTACCCCCACCCCCATTTTCTTTCCGGGGGAAAGGAAGGTTGATTCCCTTAAGATATTTTATCTATATATGCCTTAGAATCCCTCTCTTAGATAAACTTTAGGATTCTGGAAGTCGTTTAAAATATATCAACACATGTACGTACGTATATAAATAAATTATGTACATTAGTAGTTTTAATGTAAATATTTAGGTTTCATTATCAAATGCTCTTTTATCGTATTAATCACTCATACACTCTCATTTGATATGTCCTTTATTTTGGCATTTATAAAAGTACATTAGTACATGTATCCACTACATGTATGTACATTTCTATATATAGCGTTATGAAACGTGGTTCCCTTTTACACACTTCTGACATACTTCCGGTGTGTACAGCTATTTGGAGAAATTGGAAAAGGTGGTAAAATATAAATTGGTCTATATCAGCTCTGAGAGAGATTACATAATGGGGAAATTTCTTGTTTGAATTTAGTTTGATATGAACTGTAATATACACGAAAATCTCCACGACTAGAGAACTTCTTTAAAGTAGAAAGGATGTTCTTTGACATATGTAACGGGTTTTTAATTTTTTTGTCGCATAATCAAGATATTTTGTATATTCACATACATGTTAAGCTAAGAGCAAAATATAGGCTCATGGAACGCAATTACTTGAATATGCGTCAACAGATTTTCATGATATTCATACATCATGTTTGGACTGTGGAGAGGAAGCCGCCTTTCGATTTTCAGGTTCATTCGATTTGTCGTTACAGAGTTATGGGACTTAGATATTTTAAAATACTGTGAAAATATACTAAAATAGTTAAAAATTATTTAAAAATCTATTTTTGATCGAAATGTTTTGAAATTTTGTATACTTCAAGTAGAAAGGATGTTCTTTGACATATGTAACGGGTTTTTAATTTTTTTGTCGCAAAACCGAGATATTTGTAATGGGAAGGGCGGTGGGTGATATGCACATACATGTTAAGCTAAGGGCAAAATATAGGCGCATGGAACGCAATAACTTGAATATGCGTCGACAGATTTTCATGATATTCATACATTATGTTTGGATTGTGGAGAGGAAGCCACCTTTCGATTTTCAGGTTCATTCGATTTGTCGTTACAGAGTTATGGGACTTAGATATTTTAAAATACAGTGAAAATATACTAAAATAGTTAAAAATTATTTAAAAATCTATTTTTGATCGAAATGTTTTGAAATTTTGTATACTTAAGGTAGAAAGGATGCTCTTTGACATATGTAACGGGTTTTTAATTTTTTGGTCGCATAACTGAGGTATTTGTAATGGGAGGGGGGGGGGGGTTATATGCACAAACACGTTAAGCTAAGGGCAAAATATAGGCGCATGGAACGCAATAACTTGAATATGCGTCAACGGATTTACATGATATTTCTACATTGTGATCAGACTTTCAAGAAGAAGCCGCCTTTCGATTTTCAGGTTCATCGGATTTGTCGTTATGGAGTTATGGGACTTAGATATTTTAGATACAATGTAAAAATATACTAAAATAGTTAAAAATTATTTAAAAATCTATTTCTGGTCAAAATGTTTTGAAATTTTGTATACTTCAAGTAGAAAGGATGTTCTTTCACATATATAACGGATTCTTAAATTTTTTGTCACATTATCCAGAAATTATGTGTAAATGGGGGGGGGGGGGGTTATATGCACATACATGTTAAGCTTAGAGCAAAATATAGGTGCATGGAACGCAATAACTAGAATATGCGTCAACAGATTTTCATGATATTTGTACATTATGATCAGACTTTGAAGAGGAAGCCACCTTTCGATTTTCAGGTTCATCCAATTTGTCCTTAAGGAGTTATGGGACTTAGATATTTTGGTGTTGTGAAAAAAATCCCAACGGGCGTATCTTGCTGCGTGAGCGTAGGCTTTATTACTTTGTTACAAGCAGAATTTCGCTATAAACCTGGTGGTTATAGATGAAGTTTACTGTACATTGATATATGACTTAAAAATCCCTTTAACGATTATTGCTTAATTTAAATACCTCTGCCAACGGTACTGTATGGCGACATAACGTTTCTTGCCCATGATTATGGACGATTTAAAGTTCGAGCAGACATAATCCATCCAGAAATATAATACCCAATCAATCTTTAATATTTTAAAGCTTATATGTAACGATAGGTCAATATAGTCAATTATTGTTATCTGGGATGTGACTACATATGTACTTTATGTCTTGTATATATTATATTAATATATTTATATTTTTACCATTTATTTGAAAACTCAATACAAACAAAAATGAGTAAGGAGCTGTTAAGATAAGGGCCGTATTTAGCCCTGAATCCCGTGACTTAATTCTTCCGCATGGCGAATCGTACACAGAAAAACATGAATCATTATTGAAATATAATGTATTTGCAGACCTTTAACATCTTTTACATTATGTTAAGGAACTCTTAAGTTTGTAAAATTAAGGTCGAAAGAGGAAGGGGTGCTCGGATAGAAAATCCGATAATATCGACAAAAAATGTATGCATTTTTGAATATTTTATCTAAAATGGATAAATATAAGCTAAAAGACATCAAATATGTCTACGTTGTGTATCAGAAATAGATTTCGAACGTTCTACCTCCTTTAATCGGTAAATAATGAAATCCGGAACTTTAAATACGGTCTTATTCTTCATTCAATGGCTACAATGTAAGCCTTTTAGGGCGAAATACACATTGACAGAGAAATGAACATCACTCTTGCTTATTTCGTTTCTAATTCTTGTATCTTTCATTCAATCATATTGAGTACACAATGTTCGATTGATTAAAGAGGAAAAATAGTCAAATGTGCCATATTTAATGGTCAAAAAGATCGATTCTTATAAAATGCACCCCCCCCCCCTTTCCACTTTTAGTTTTTCGTCTCTGGGGTAGTGTTCCCCCCGGAGATACAGAACCCCACTTTGCCAAAATATTTGTATCATGGATACACATCTCCAGTAAAAGTGGCTTTCTGTATATCTGGGGGGAACAATGTTCAATAAAACTTTTCCGTTTTCTATTGATTTCTATGAGAAAAAGATAAGTTTTGACCTAAAAATTAGCAATATTATGTAAAACAGATACAAAATAACTTCATATTCTGATGGAATGCCGTATAGGTATACATTTTACCCAAAAAGGTTCTTGAAATTTCAATTTTCAAAATTCCACTTTTCAGGGCTGATTTTACGCCTTATCTTAACAGCTCCTTTACCATGAAACATTCTCTGCTAGCTATGATTAATGCAATTCAAATTTATTCTCTTTTTCTAGAGAAAGATGATGTATCTAACACCATTTTTCTTGATTGTTCTTCTTCCATCCTACAAAGGTAAGTTGTAATTTGTTCTTTCTTACCCTTCAATATGTCACAGAACAGGTCCATCAGATACGGCTATGTGAAAGGCATATCACGTCACAGCTGTATCATATATAATATGATGTCACTATTGCTCATATCCCACGCAACATAGTTGTGGTGGATAAACTGTGTTTATCAAATTATAAAAAATTTAAAATGCTTGAGAAAAACTTTCTTAAATACTAAAATAAATTTTTTTATCAGAGCCAACTCGTACAAAAATATTTCAACCTAGGAAAACTTCTACCAAAGTCTTCCTTTATTGCCATTTTACAATATTATCATAGATGAGTCTGAAATTTTGTTTTTCTCATATTTTATTTAGGACCTGACCCAGGATTTTATCTTCAATTCTATAGAAACGCTGGGGGATAGTTTTGGAATTTCCTCTGATCAATCAATCAACTTGAAAATCTTTTCTATTGTGTTTATACAGTGCAAGAAAGATAACAAAGAATCAAAATGCATGTATTTCTTTCTTATTTTTTAATTGTTTAAGGTGTAAGATTTTTGGAGAGAGTACTAGTAGTGAGACTTTTTGTTGCAAGAGTAGAATGTCCTAAGTGATCACGGACTTAATTTAGCTGTGCTTTCTGTTAAATGGAAACACCAGAATCACAAAGATTTACCATTTTATCAAATGAAGTAGCAATAATGCATCCTTCACATTGCCGAATGAAAGATGCTTGTGTAAGTAAGTAGGGGGGGGGGGAGGAAAGGGTCGAGGTAACTCTTATTTGTAAGAGCCAACTCATACAAAAATATTTCAACCTAGGAAAACTCCTACCAAAATCTTCCTTTAACTGCATCATTTCTGTATTTCATTTAAGAGCAAGATGAATGATTTAAACATTCCAAGTTTAGTATTAATAATAGAAGTTAAATTTGTAACATTTTTGCACTATTTCTTTAAATAACTCAATAAGTGTATGATTTTACACATTCATTTACTGCATATCTATCATATTTAAGTTACTAAATGCTTTGATAAGTATTTTATTCTAAAATTTAAATTTTTTGAATTTTTATTAATTTTTTTCTTATGTGAAAAGGAAGGGGGGGGGGTTGATTTTCATACATATTCAACTTCTTCTCCAGAACCATGGTTCTTCCCATGAATGGTTGTTTTAACATTTATCATATTTATTGTAAGGAATGTAACAGTGAAATAATTTTCTCAATATCTTGACTTTTAGATTTTTAATGATTTCTTTAATACTGTAAATAGGCATGTTTTCTTTGTCAATGAGTCCCAAGGTAGCGAGTTCAAATCCCGGCTGGGCCTTAAAAAATTTTTTTCTTTATTTTTCATTTGTCATCCATATTTTAAGCTTTGAATGCTATTTTTAACTTACCTGAATAATTTTAATGCCATTTTTGCCACTTTTTGAACTTTGGAATTTTTTATGAAGTTTGGCATTTTCTCCATATCAATTTCCCTTGAGTTCATATTGATATTTTGAAACCTATATCCTAGGTAAAATTAAATTAATGAATGCTTGTGTGATAGCATTTTTTGATTAACAACATGTACAATTTGAATTTATAATAATTCTTGTATTCTATAGAGTATAAAAAGGGGGGGGGGGCAAAATTTCTGTAACAACATCTGCTGACAGATTTTTTTTTCTATTAGATGATATAATAAGAACTGGACAAAATAATATTTTTTTTCTAATTGGCTTGTATATTAATGAACTAATCAGAGTAAATACTAATCTTTCTTTCATTTACTCCATCTAACAGTGGTTTCCTGCACTTAATATTTCTTAAGGATGACATCCTATCTGATGCCTCTTTAGGTTGTCCATCCTTTCCCCGAAAGAGAGAGATGTTAGGGTGCTCTTATTATTTTTCTTTAACTATTTCTTTTAATAACTTAGTAAATATATGATCTTCTGCACTCATTTATTGCATGTTTTTCAGATTAAGTTACTCAATTCTTTTATATACATTATTTGCTATAACTTTATTTTTTGAATTTTTTTTTTTTTATATTTTAATCTAGATATGCTGTGCTTGCACATAGACCAAAGGATTGTGGGTTCAAATTCAGGCACTGGCATCCCAATTTTTTTTTTCATTTTTTGCATTTTGCAAGCTTTTTAAGCACTTTTAAATCATCTGAATACAAAAAAAACCTTCTTTTTTCTTTTTCCATTTTCATTTTCTCCATTTTGCACACTCATTTATTGCATTTTACTTTTTTGGAATTTTTATGATATTTTTTTTAATTATTTATGGCATATGGACTATGGCTCTGGCTCTAACATTATTCAATGTCAGTATGTTCAGAGTGTGCATGGATATCAGGTGAGCGTTGTGCCCCCCTGGGGCTCTTGTTTCCTATTTTGTCAGCTTATTATGCACTTTTAGATAATCTGAATACCTTAAATTCCATTTTTCACTTAAAAAATTTTTTCTTCCCTTCATTAGCTCACCTGAGCAAAGCTCAAGTGAGCTATTGTCATAGCGCACCGTCCGTCGTCTGTCCGTCGTAAACTTTTCAACATTTTCGACTTCTTCTCCAGAACCATTGAAAAGATTTTCATGAAACTTGGTAGGAATGAAGTACTCATGGTCCCCTACAAGTGTTGTTGTTTTTCGTCCTTATCCATCAAGAGGTGGCGCCACCAGAGGCAAAAGTAGGTTACAGGGGGTACCCTCCTTTGACAAACTTCTTCTTCAGAATGGAAGCAGGTATCGACAAACCGAAAGCATCAGGATGATCTAGAGAGATGTTTTAAGAAGTGTTGTTATTTTTGGCTCCACTCAGAAGTCAAATTTTTGACGCGTTTTTGACATCTTTTCGGACTTTGTCAGAAATGCACATTTTTAGCCGAGTTGCAAAACTCGGCTCTTAATTTGATGTGAGACGGGCGGGCAGGCGGGCGTCTGGGCGGGCGGTTGGGCGGGCGTCTGGGCGGGGCGGGCGGGTGGGAGGGCGTCAACAATTGGTTTCCGGACTATAAGTCAACTACGAAAGAGGCTATAACAATGAAACTTCATACACTTACTCACCATTAGTCAAGGATGAGCCCTATTGATTTTGGGGTCAAAAGGTCAAAGGTCAAGGTCACAGGACTCAGATGATTGAAAATGGTTTCCGGACCATATTTCAGCCTGTATTGCACCTATAATCATGAAACTTGCCAGAAATGTTTCCCTTGAATCAAGGATGAGGCCTATTGATTTTGGGGTCAAAAGGTCAAAGGTCAAGGTCACAGGACTCAGATGATTGAAAATGGTTTCTGGACCATATTTCAGCCTATATTGCACCTATAATCATGAAACTTGCCAGAAATGCTTCCCTTGAATCAAGGATGAGGCCTATTGATTTTGGGGTCAAAAGGTCAAAGGTCAAGGTCACAGGACTCGGATGATTGAAAATGGTTTCCGGACCATATTTCAGCCTGTATTGCACCTATAATCATGAAACTTGCCAGAAATGTTTCCCTTGAATCAAGGATGAGGCCTATTTATTTTGGGGTCAAAAGGTCAAAGGTCAAGGTCACAGGACTCTGTTGATTGAAATTGGTTTTCGGACCATATTTCAGCCTGTATTGCACCTATAATCATGTAACTTGCCAGAAATGTTTCCTGTGAATAGAAAATGACCACTTTTGATTTTGGGGTCAAAAGGTTAAAGGTCAAGGTCACAGGACTCTGATGATTGAAAATGGTTTCCTGGCCATATTTTAGCCTGTATCTCACCTAAAGTCATGAAACTTGCCAATAATGATTCCCATGAATCAAGAATGACCCCTATTGATTTTGGGGTCAAAAGGTCAAGGTCACAGGACTCCGATGATTGAAAGTGGTTTCCGGACCATATTTCAGCCTGTATTGCAATTATAATAATGAAGCTTGCCAGAAATGTTTCCCATGGATCAAGGATGACCACTATCAATTTTGGGGTTAAAAGGTCAAAGGTCAAGGTAACAGGACTAAGATGATTAAAAATGGTTTCCCGACTGAATTTGAGCCTGTATTGCACCTATAATCATGTAACTTGCCAGAAATGTTTCCAGTGAATAGAAAAAGACCACTTTTGATTTAGGGGTCAAAGATCAAGGTCACAGGACTTAGGTAATTGAAAATGGTTTCCAGACCATTTTTGAGCCTGTATTGCACCTATAATCATGAAACTTGCCATTAATTTTTGGGTCAAAAGGTCAAAGATCAAGGTCACAGGAAAATCTGTATCCTTGAAAATATATTACACGCTGATATAGAATAAAGAGAAGACCATTTCTTGATCCAGAAATTTTCATTTAGGACCACAAAATGTTGTTACAAACCATACACATTTCATGTTAGTCTGCATATTCATACTTACATATCAGTTTTGCAACTCGGCATTGTGCATCTTCGATGCATTTTGAGCTTATTGCACTATTTCTTTAAATAACTCAATATGTGTATGATTTTACACATTCATTTACTGCATATTTATCATATTTAAGTTACTAAATGCTTTGATATGTATTTTATACTGAAATTTTAATTTTTTGATTTTTTATGAATTATTTTCTTATGTGAAAAGGAAAGGGGGGGGCGATTTTCATACATATTCAACTTCTTCTCCAGAACTGCTGAACAGATTTTTATGAGTATTTTTTCAATCATGAATAGATATGTTTACTTTGAACATGGACCCAAGGCTTGTGGGTTCAAGTCCCAGCACGAGCACTCCTCAAATTTTTTTCTTCATTTTTTCCCATTTTGTCAGCTTATTATGCACTTTTAGATAATCTGAATACCTTAAATTCCATTTTTCACTTAAAAAATTTTTTCTTCCCTTCATTAGCTCACCTGAGCAAAGCTCAAGTGAGCTATTGTCATAGCGCACCGTCCGTCGTCTGTGGTCTGTCCGTCGTCCGTCGTAAACTTTTCAACATTTTCGACTTCTTCTCCAGAACCACTGAAAAGATTTTCATGAAACTTGGTAGGAATGAAGTACTCATGGTCCCCTACAAGTGTTGTTGTTTTTCGTCCGGATCCATCAAGAGGTGGCGCCACCAGAGGCAAAAGTAGGTTACAGGGGGTACCCTCCTTTGACAAACTTCTTCTTCAGAATGGAAGCAGGTATCGACAAACCGAAAGCATCAGGATGATCTAGAGAGATGTCTTAAGAAGTGTTGTTATTTTTGGCTCCACTCAGAAGTCAAATTTTTGACGCGTTTTTGACGTCTTTTCGGACTTTGTCAGAAATGCACATTTTTGCACTATTTCTTTAAATAACTCAATATGTGTATGATTTTACACATTCATTTACTGCATATTTATCATATTTAAGTTACTAAATGCTTTGATAAGTATTTTATACTGAAATTTTAATTTTTTGATTTTTTATGAATTATTTTCTTATGTGAAAAGGAAAGGGGGGGGGGGGGCTATTTTCATACATATTCAACTTCTTCTCCAGAACTGCTGAACAGATTTTTATGAGGATTTTTTCAATCATGAATAGATATGTTTACTGTGAACATGGACCCAAGGCTTGTGGGTTCAAGTCCCAGCACGAGCACTCCTCAAATTTTTTTCTTCATTTTTTCCCATTTTGTCAGCTTATTATGCACTTTTAGATAATCTGAATACCTTAAATTCCATTTTTCACTTAAGGTATTCAACCCCTAATACATACTCAATAATAAATACCCACGATAATAATTTTTATTCTCTTTCAAAAAGAATGCTGTACATACTTGTCTACCTAAAATTATGGATTGCACTTCTCATACAATGATTTATTCTGTCACCCCGAAGATTCCCGAACATGAAAATCATCGGCATTTGTCGGGAAATTATGAAAATGTGCATCAATCTTAACCGGAAATACTCTATTAGGGTGCGGGATCCTTAAAAAATTTTTTCTTCCCTTCATTAGCTCACCTGAGCAAAGCTCAAGTGAGCTATTGTCATAGCGCACCGTCCGTCGTCTGTGGTCTGTCCGTCGTCCGTCGTAAACTTTTCAACATTTTCGACTTCTTCTCCAGAACCACTGAAAAGATTTTCATGAAACTTGGTAGGAATGAAGTACTCATGGTCCCCTACAAGTGTTGTTGTTTTTTGCCCTTATCCATCAACAGGTGGCGCCACCAGAGGCAAAAATAGATTACAGGGTGTACCCTCCTTTGACAAACTTCTTCTTCAGAATGGAGGCAGGTATCGACAAACCGAAAGCATCAGAATGATCTAGAGAGATGTCTTAAGAAGTGTTGTTTTTTTTGGTTCCACTCAGAAGTCAAATTTTTGACGCGTTTTTGATGTCTTTTCGGACTTTGTCAGAAATGCACATTTTTGCACTATTTCTTTAAATAACTCAATATGTGTATGATTTTACACATTCATTTACTGCACATTTATCACATTTAAGTTACTAAATGCTTTGATATGTATTTTATACTGAAATTTTAATTTTTTGATTTTTTATGAATTATTTTCTTATGTGAAAAGGAAAGGGGGGGGGGGGGGGGTGATTTTCATACATATTCAACTTCTTCTACAGAACTGCTGAACAGATTTTTATGAGTATTTTTAGCCGAGTTGCAAAATTCGGCTCTTAATTTGATGTCAGACGGGCGGGCGGGCGGGCGTCTGGGCGGGCGTCTGGGCGGGCGGGAGGGCGTCAACAATTGGTTTCCGGACTATAAGTCAACTAGGAAAGAGGCTATAACAATGAAACTTCATACACTTACTCACCATTAGTCAAGGATGAGCCCTATTGATTTTGGGGTCAAAAGGTCAAAGGTCAAGGTCACAGGACTCAGATGATTGAAAATGGTTTCCGGACCATATTTCAGCCTGTATTGCACCTATTATCATGAAACTTGCCAGAAATGTTTCCCTTGAATCAAGGATGAGGCCTATTGATTTTGGGGTCAAAAGGTCAAAGGTCAAGGTCACAGGACTCAGATGATTGAAAATGGTTTCCGGACCATATTTCAGCCTGTATTGCACCTATAATCATGAAACTTGCCAGAAATGTTTCCCTTGAATCAAGGATGAGGCCTATTGATTTTGGGGTCAAAAGGTCAAAGGTCAAGGTCACAGGACTCTGTTGATTGAAATTGGTTTTCGGACCATATTTCAGCCTGTATTGCACCTATAATCATATAACTTGCCAGAAATGTTTCCTGTGAATAGAAAATGACTACTTTTGATTTTGGGGTCAAAAGGTCAAAGGTCAAGGTCACAGGACTCTGATGATTGAAAATGGTTTCCTGGCCATATTTTAGCCTGTATTGCACCTAAAGTCATGAAACTTGCCAATAATGATTCCCATGAATCAAGAATGACCCCTATTGATTTTGGGGTCAAAAGGTCAAAGGTCAAGGTCACAGGACTCCGATGATTGAAAGTGGTTTCCGGGCCATATTTCAGCCTGTATTACAATTATAATCATGAAGCTTGCCAGAAATGTTTCCCATGGATCAAGGATGACCACTATCAATTTTGGGGTTAAAAGGTCAAAGGTCAAGGTCACAGGACTAAGATGATTAAAAATGGTTTCCCGACTGAATTTGAGCCTGTATTGCACCTATAATCATGTAACTTGCCAGAAATGTTTCCAGTGAATAGAAAATGACCACTTTTGATTTAGGGGTCAAAGGGTCAAAGATCAAGGTCGCAGGACTAAGGTAATTGAAAATGGTTTCCAGACCATTTTTGAGCCTGTATTGCACCTATAATCATGAAACTTGCCATTAATTTTTGGGTCAAAAGGTCAAAGATCAAGGTCACAGGACTCAGATGATTGAAAATGGTTTCCCAACCATATTTGAGCCTGTATTGCACCTATAATCATGAAACTTGCCAGAAATGTTTCCCGTGATTTAAGATATGAATTGTACCTTATTCTGTATCTTTAGAGTATGCTTTGTTAAATCATATTGTACATACAAATACATAAAGTATTCTGTATGATGAGATTGAAAATCTGTATCCTTGAAAATATATTACACGCTGATATAGAATAAAGAGAAGACCATTTCTTGATCCAGAAATTTTCATTTAGGACCACAAAATGTTGTTACAAACCATACACATTTCATGTTAGTCTACATATTCATACTTACATTCCAGTTTTGCAACTCGGCATTTTGCATCTTCGATGCATTTTGAGCTTATTTCAATCATGAATAGATATGTTTACTGTGAACATGGACCCAAGGCTTGTGAGTTCAAGTTCTGGTACTCTGGTAACTTTAGTTTCGTATAAGTTGGTACATGTTCATGTATGCAAGAGTTGTCTTTCTTTAATATTGATTTATGTTTTTGAGGTTTAAATTTTTGGATTATCGATTCATTTGTATGTTATATATTTTAAATTATTAAATAAGTATGGAAAAGGAAACTAAATAATTCTAAAAAGATGAATAAGTATTTTCAAATTTATCTTGTGAAGACTTAGATATACAACTTTGAAATTACAATATTGAGAGCAGCTCAGAATATTAATGTAAGAACAGATCAATGTTATCAATAACACAGTGAAAGGATGGGGAGGGGGTTTGTTATTTTGCTTTAGCTTCTGTATAACTATCTCTCTCGGGTTACTTAGATTACTCAAGAAGAAGGGGGGATGATTTTCATACATATTCAACTCCTTCTCCAGAACCACTGAACAGATTTTCGTTAAACTTGGTAGGAATGAAGAAATCATGGTCCCCTACAAGTATTGTTGTTTTTAGCTCACCTAAGCGAAGCTCAAGTGAGCTATTGTCATAGCGCGTCGTTCGACCATCGTCCGTCCGTCTGACGTAAACTTTTAACATTTTCGATATCTTTTCTGCAACCGCTGCACAGAATTTCACGAAATTTCACAGGAAGCAAGTACTCAATGCCCTCTATCAAATTAGTGTTTTTCAAGCCGATCGGAAATCCAAGATGGCCGCCACAGGCTCTGATTGGCTGACACATTTTCGACTTCTCTTCTGAAACTGCATCACAGAATTTCATGAAACTTAACAGGAAGCAAGTACTCAATGCCCTCTACCAAGTTTGTGTTTTTCGAGCCGATCGGAAATCCAAGATTGCCGCCACAGGCTCTGATTGGCTGACACATTTTTGACTTCTCCGAAACCGCTGCACAGAATTTCTTGAAACTTTACAGGAAGCAAGTACTCAATGCCCTCTACCAAGTTTGTGTTTTTGGAGCCGATTGGAAATCCAAGATGGCCACCACAGGCTCTGATTGGCAGACACATTCTCGACTTCTCCTCTGAAACCGCTGCACAGAATTTCATGAAACTTCACAGGAAGCAAGTACTCAATGCCCTCTATCAAGTTTGTGTTTTTGAGCTGATCGGAAATCCAAGATGGCCGCCACAGGCTCTGATTGGCTGACACATTTTTGACTTCTCCTCTGAAACCGCTGCACAGAATTTCATGAAACTTCACAGGAAGCAAGTACTCAATGCCTTCTACCAAGTTTATGTTTTTGGAGCCGATTGGAAATCCAAGATGGCCGCCACAGGCTCTAATTGGCTGACACACTCTCGACTTCTCCTCTGAAACCGCTGCACAGAATTTCATGAAACTTCACGGGAAGCAACTACTCAATGCCCTCTACTTAGTTTGTGTTTTTCGAGCCAATCGGAAATCCAAGATGGCTGCCACAGGCTCTGATTGGCTGACACATTTTCGACTTCGCTTCTATAACCACTGCACAGAATTTCATGAAACTTCACAGGAAGCAAGTACTCAATGCCCTCTACCAAGTTTGTGTTTTTCGAGCCAATCGGAAATCCAAGATGGCCGCCACAGGCTCTGATTGACTGACACATTTTCGACTTCTCCTCTCAAACGGCTGCATAGAATTTCACAAACCTTCACAGGAAGCAAGTACTGATTGCTCTCTACCAAGTTTGTGTTTTTCAAGCTGATCAGAAATCCAAGATGGCCGCCACAGGCTCTGATTGGCTGACAAATTTTCAACTTCTCCTCTGAAACAGCTGCACACAATTTCATGAAACTTCACAGGATGCAAGTACTCATACCCTCTATCAAGTTTGAGTTTTTGGAGCCTATCGGAAATCCAAGATGGCCGCCACAGACTCTGATTGGCTGACACATTTTCAACTTCTCCTCTGATACTGCTTCACAGAATTTCTTGAAACTTCACAGGACGCAAGTACTCATTGCCCTCTACTTAGTTTGTGTTTTTCGAGCCGATTGGAAATCCAAGATGTCCTCTTTAGGCTCTATTTGAATGACACATTTTTGACTTATCCTCTTAAACAACTGCACAGAATGTCACCAAACTTTACAGGAAGTAACTTGTACACCTTGTCCTTCTCAAAGCTTCACTAAAAGCGATTTCCTTCAGGACTTGACTTTGATTGAAAGCATACATACGGTCTCCTGAGGTGAGCGATGTGGCCCCCTTGGGCCTCTTGTTCTTTTTCTGCTGCACATTAATGTACAATATGATTTTATTTTTGATGTTGCATAATAGAACTATACTAGCTGGGCATATGACGTTGGACCACTTTATCCGTCTTTTCAAATCAGTAAAAAAGTTATTGTTTTGAAATGTGGCTATTTTTTCTTTTTTGTACTTTTAAAGGTTGTCTGAAAAAAAAAACTTCTCTGCATCCGGCAAAAATCTTTTTAGAAAGGTTGTGGGCTAAAATCCTGGTACTGGCACTATCAGTATTCAATGTCAGTATGTCAATTAGAGCGTGCATGGGTATCAGGTGAGCGTTGTGCCCCCTGGGGCTCTTGTTTTTTCAAATTGTACACGGCCGCCTTAAGTCTAAAATAAAATAAAGTTTAGACTTTACTTTATAATATATGTAAAAACAGTTGTGTAAGCCTGTTTTAGTTTTTGGGGAAAAGGCTTCGAAAAAAAGCAAAAAAAAGATATATATTTTTATTGTACGACCGAATTACCATAGCAACCATTAATCATTTGAAAGGTTTTTTTTGTGTATTTTGAAAGAGGCTCACTCTATCTTTATTTATAATAAATCTTAACTTTCTGGGATTAATAATGATTGTTTTATAAAAATAATGAAAAATGGTTGCCATGGTAACATATGTTCCCCATAGTTTTTTCACGGTTTTTGAAATAGCTCTTGGTGTTGGATATATTTCAACATTTCTCATCTGTTCATCATGATGCAGAAATTTCAAAAATAATTCTGAAGTTGCAAAATAAGTAATATTATAGACCACAGTTACCGTTGCCAAGGTAACTTATGTACATAGCAACAAGTGAGTTTATCTTGAATTTACTCATTCTATAAAATAAATTCCATATTCTAAATATATACCCATCAAGTGAGAAGGAAAATTGTAAAATACAAACAGCAGTTTGAAATCAATATATTAAAATTAGCTAATTATGTTGTCATGGTAACCAGCCTTTTTGACAATATCAGACACTACGATTCAGCTTATCTAAAGTTTTAGGTCTTAATCTTAAGGATGCTTAGAAATTCTTCCAGAAATGTCGCATATAAACTAAATTATAGAGCTACAAAGTAGCTCAATTTTGCCAATATCTCAACTTTAAAGGCCGTTGCCATGGTAACCAGATGACCTAGAAATAAAATTTTGGTCTAATTTACCTTTTTTCATTGGTCCCTACTTATGTGTGAAATTTCATGAAAATCGGAGACCATGCGTGCCGAAATTGTTTAAATGGCTACAGAGAATTGCTATTTTAAATTACAATCTGAAACTGTCTGATTACTTAATCTAAGTATTTTCACTGATCAGTATAAGAAAGAAAGAAATATCTTTATAGAGTATCCTATGCAATACTGTTTCAGCTCAAATGAGAGATTATTTATGCCTTTAGTCTTAATTTTATCAAAGGGCATATAGTGGTAGGTCTGTCTGTTCATCTGTTTGTCTATCCATCGGACTATCAGTATATCATTCCATTCAACTAAATTCTGATGAAAGGGTATAAGATAATAAAGCTGTCATATATTGCATGTCTATATATCTTGAGAAAGCTCATCTTTTGGTGCCAAATTTTTAACCTTTGACCCCATCCCTGACCTTTGACCTACATTTTCCGGAAAAAAATACAAAAAGAAAACATCTGTTCCTGAAACGCCTTCAGATTTTTAATTGTTTTGATACATATGGTATGTTATATATACATGTTTTTAGAAATTCTCTCACATTCTAGAGAAATCTAAGGCACGGTCCATTTGATATTCGGGGGGCGGGGGGTTAGGGGAACTTGTTTTTTTTTTTTTCGAAAAAAAAAATTTGTTCTGAATTTTGATGAAAAAAAAATTAGTTTGCTTATCATGCTTATGGTGTGTCAGAAAAAAATAATCTTGCTCTTACAAGTAATCTGAATCTGAAGTATTACCATAAAATTTTTCTAAAAATTCCTGAAATTTTTCCAGCTCGCTTCACTCGCCGCAAATTTCAATCGCTTTGCTTGCAATAGTTTTCTATCAAAACATTATTTTGAATGGCAAAGTTCATTTGAAAATATATATATAAAAAAAATGCATGTTAATTGAAAAAAAGGGCTTCTTAGAGGCTTATATATAATATCAATATTGATGTATTACAATTAATAGATACATGTATCACCATATAGAGTCTAATTCTATATACAAGCTTTGAAGGAGAACTTTAGTTTTCCCCAATTTACAAATTTGTCTAGAAAACCCTCCCCTCTGACCCTCTTACTTGTAACTTTTATATACTGATTTTGTTTACTGAGGATTATATTGTAAAATACTTCTATCTTTCTGTTTAGAAGTGAATTAAATTAATTTCTCATAAAAATAAAGTAAATTATTTTAGAGTTTTTATTTAAAATAAAGAATTTCTGTCGATAAAACAAAATATTCTTAATATATTTCACATCACTTGTTAGAAGATTTTTCGATTAACGATTTTGTACCTCTTGATAGGGATATGTTTTTTTTCATATTTGTCATTCAAGAGAAAGGTAGAATCCACAAGAATTTCTGAAACATTCATGTTTTCTGTATTTTTTTTCACTAGAGAAATATGAAGTTATATTTATGTCAACATGCCGACAAAAAAGGATTTATCATTCGAAAACGTCAAAACTGATATGATAAAATGTTTTGCTTTTTCATTAAGTCATATGCTTAATGCCTTCTAAATTCAGTTCAAATATGCCCCAGAAGCCACTAAGGAGCTGTTAAGATAAGGGCTTTATTTAGCCCTGAAATCACTCGATTATTTCTCGTGCGCAGTCCTTCTATTTCAGATAAAAAGTGGTCGGGTTTAAAAAATAAAGTATTAGAAGATTCCAAGTAGGAATTTTATTAGCCGAGTTGCAAAACTCGGCTCTTAATTTGATGTGAGACGGGCGGGCGTCTGGGCGGGCGGGCGGGCGGGCGGGAGGGCGTCAACAATTGGTTTCCGGACTATAAGTCAACTACGAAAGAGGCTATAACAATGAAACTTCATACACTTACTCTCCATTAGTCAAGGATGAGGCCTATTGATTTTGGGGTCAAAAGGTCAAAGGTCAAGGTCACAGGACTCAGATGATTGAAAATGGTTTCCGGACCATATTTCAGCCTGTATTGCACCTATAATCATGAAACTTGCCAGAAATGTTTCCCTTGAATCAAGGATGAGGCCTATTGATTTTGGGGTCAAAAGGTCAAAGGTCAAGGTCACAGGACTCTGTTGATTGAAAATGGTTTCCGGACCATATTTCAGCCTGTATTGCACCTATAATCATGAAACTTGCCAGAAATGTTTCCCTTGAATCAAGGATGAGGCCTATTGATTTTGGGGTCAAAAGGTCAAAGGTCAAGTTCACAGGACTCAGATGATTGAAAATGGTTTCCGGACCATATTTCAGCCTGTATTGCACCTATAATCATGAAACTTGCCAGAAATGTTTAACTTGAATCAAGGATGAGGCCTATTGATTTTGGGGTCAAAAGGTCAAAGGTCAAGGTCACAGGACTCTGTTGATTGAAATTGGTTTTCGGACCATATTTCAGCCTGTATTGCACCTATAATCATGTAACTTGCCAGAAATGTTTCCTGTGAATAGAAAATGACCACTTTTGATTTTGGGGTCAAAAGGTCAAAGGTCAAGGTCACAGGACTCAGATGATTGAAAATGGTTTCTGGACCATATTTCAGCCTGTATTGCACCTATTATCATGAAACTTGCCAGAAATGTTTCCCTTGAATCAAGGATGAGGCCTATTGATTTTGGGGTCAAAAGGTCAAAGGTCAAGGTCACAGGACTCAGATGATTGAAAATGGTTTCCGGACCATATTTCAGCCTGTATTGCACCTATAATCATGAAACTTGCCAGAAATTTTTCCCTTGAATCAAGGATGAGGCCTATTGATTTTGGGGTCAAAAGGTCAAAGGTCAAGGTCACAGGACTCTGTTGATTGAAATTGGTTTCCGGACCATATTTCAGCCTGTATTGCACCTATAATCATGAAACTTGCCAGAAATGTTTCCCTTGAATCAAGGATGAGGCCTATTGATTTTGGGGTCAAAAGGTCAAAGGTCAAGTTCACAGGACTCAGATGATTGAAAATGGTTTCCGGACCATATTTCAGCCTGTATTGCACCTATAATCATGAAACTTGCCAGAAATGTTTAACTTGAATCAAGGATGAGGCCTATTGATTTTGGGGTCAAAAGGTCAAAGGTCAAGGTCACAGGACTCTGTTGATTGAAATTGGTTTTCGGACCATATTTCAGCCTGTATTGCACCTATAATCATGTAACTTGCCAGAAATGTTTCCTGTGAATAGAAAATGACCACTTTTGATTTTGGGGTCAAAAGGTCAAAGGTCAAGGTCACAGGACTCTGATGATTGAAAATGGTTTCCTGGCCATATTGTAGCCTGTATTGCACCTAAAGTCATGAAACTTGCCAATAATGATTCCCATGAATCAAGAATGACCCCTATTGATTTTGGGGTCAAAAGGTCAAAGGTCAAGGTCACAGGACTCCGATGATTGAAAGTGGTTTCCGGACCATATTTCAGCCTGTATTGCAATTATAATCATGAAGCTTGCCAGAAATGTTTCCCATGGATCAAGGATGACCACTATCAATTTTGGGTTAAAAGGTCAAAGGTCAAGGTCACAGGATTAAGATGATTAAAAATGGTTTCCCGACTGAATTTGAGCCTGTATTGCACCTATAATCATGTAACTTGCCAGAAATGTTTCCAGTGAATAGAAAATGACCACTTTTGATTTAGGGGTCAAAGGGTCAAAGATCAAGGTCACAGGACTTAGGTAATTGAAAATGGTTTCCAGACCATTTTTGAGCCTGTATTGCACCTATAATCATGAAACTTGCCATTAATTTTTGGGTCAAAAGGTCAAAGATCAAGGTCACAGGAAAATCTGTATCCTTGAAAATGTATTACACGCTGATATAGAATAAAGAGAAGACCATTTCTTGATCCAGAAATTTTCATTTAAGACCACAAAATGTTGTTACAAACCATACACATTTCATGTTAGTCTGCATATTCATACTTACATTCCAGTTTTGCAACTCGGCATTTTGCATCTTCGATGCATTTTGAGCTTATTTAAATAGATTTGGTGAAAGATGTTATAATTACGAGTTGAAGAGGTAGGGGGTTCTGAAGAGAGAAAACGTCAAATATCGAGCTGAAATTCACAAAAAATGCATTATTTTTCACAAATTTGATTTGTATTATACTTCTGTACCTTTTGATATCAAAACTGGATAACTGGAATTAACCTTGAGGTTATTATATCAATATAATCGGCAAAATCCGCAATCCGGAAACTGAAAAATGGTTATATTTCGTATTTATCAATGACAAATGTAACTTTCAGGCGCGAAATACGCACTGTGTAGAAATAGACAACTTTCTCGTTTATTTCCTACCTAACGGTAAAATATTTGATCGGAACACACTCTGAATAGATTTTTACATGATACTATAGGGAAAAAAATGGCAATTTTAATTTATTTTACTGGTCTAAAGACTGATTCTTAAATATCCATCCATCCCCCTTTTTTTTCGTTTTTTTTTCCTGTGGGTCATTGCCCTCCCCCTCGGTTCAGAACCCCACTTGGTCAGAAAATGTCTTTTATTGATATACTCCCTTGGTGAAAATGGCATTCTGAACCGAGGGGGGGGGAACAATGTTGTAGAAAAACTTTTCCGTTTTCCATTTATTTCTATTGGAAAACGCTTGTTTTGACCAAAAAATCGGTCATATTTTGAAATATTTATCCAACATGACAGAAGATTCATATCTGGGCTAAATTACTTCTTATTTTTACCGAAAAATTTCCTTAGTTTTTGCCTTTTGAAATTTCGACTTTTCAGGGTAGATTTTACGCCTTATCTTAACAGCTCCTTTGCTTCTTTTTAAGATACTCCTTTTGAAGGAGTATCTTACTGTATTCGCGATTCTCATGTCGTCTCGAGGTACCGCTTCCGGTGCGTGCGAAATATAGTTCCAGATTGTGTTAGCAGTTTCTCGACATCAAAACTTGCGTGTGGAAAATTTATATCAGAATCGATTGTTTTGATAGAATGATAGAATTAATACAAGATTAGTTGAGATTTTCAAGATGAAATTTGATCTTTTTTTGAATTGTTATCGTCTTGGGACTACTTTACATCACGGCTCTATCGAGCGAACATGCTCCGCCCACCGTTTGACATTCATGCGCGCACGTTCTGTGATCAGCTTGCAAGGTAAATATTTATTGATACGCAACAATTCTGAATTTTTCAATGCGTATTATATTGTAATGCCGACACAGTTCTGCTATGTTCTCATCAGATACTAAAACAACGTCTGACTCAACAACTAACTCTAAGCCCCGCCTTTAACGATTCTGGTCAGCTGTCAATCATTATCTCACGGGTTTATTCCCGGAATGCTCACATTCTTTGATGTACCGATAGGTAGAATTGAATTATTTTGTGGGCATTCCGGGAATACATGAAATTACTAAAACAACACTTTGTGGCAATTAATTCTTTTACCGTAAAATTTTTCAATGTCAAAATGATACAGAAATTATACAGAAATGTTTAATTTCACTATTTTATATTTTATTGTAAGTTTCTGCATTTTTGTCGATAATATTTACAAAACAAATGCAAGGTATTAAATATAATAAATACATATATAATAATTGTAAGTGAAGCACTACAAGAACATGCATGGATCACATTACATGATTTTACAGTCGGTGCCCCACCCCCGACAGTGATCAACGAAGGGACACTTATAATATGCTTTTGGAAGCATTAAACTAATGTTTCCCAAATAAATCTACGAAATTAGACAGAAATAGCCACCAAACACCCTAGAAACCAAACCACCGATTTGAACAAATTTTCCGAAATTTTATCGGCCGTGATGGAGATGGTATCATGTCTCTGCATTCTTATTTCCTAACAAATTTAAAGTTTTAAGACACTCGTAAGGTCATGGAAGTGACAAAAGGTGCCTTAGATGAATGTTAGGAGTACATGTACCAATTGGAAGAAAGTCGAGGCCTGACAATTGACGTCGCCCGGGGAAAGCCTGCAAGAGGCAATTGAATGTGTTCAGAAAGCACAAGGATAGATGTTTGGACACCTTGTGTAGCACTGTATGAATTTCTGGCATTAGATCATGCAAGCAGCTGAGCTAAATTGGACATAAAAGTGAGGGGATGGAATCTCAAAAGTGAGGGGCCGGAATCTCACCCCCCCCTTTCCAATCAGCATTTGACATTCTTCTAAATGCATCACTTTCATTTTGGCGGCTTATGAAAAGCTCTTTGGCTGGAAGCATCACTGATGAGAATTTAATATTCGAAACATGTGTCTGGTGCATGAAAATTGGTTTGAAATTTTCTTGAAGAAGGTATAGAGTTGGAACACTTCCGTATTAGTGCCATTCTTTAATAAATTACAGTCAAGAAAATGGTTCCTAAAAGGTTGAAATGCAAGAGATTCTGGGGGGGGGGGGCACAGCCCCCCTCCTTGGTTCCCCTACCAGGGCTCTGCCCTGGACTCACTGGTGACCTCGGCGGTCACCAGACCCCTTGCCAATTTTACATCCCCCTAACCCAAAAGCTGGATCCGCCACATATCTTTGTTTACAAACTTCTTTTAATATTTGTTTTAAATTTGAGGTCATGATCATTATTTTTTAATATGAACAATAAGCATGGATCTAGAGTGATGGGTAGAGGGTCAGGTCCCGCCTGGAATTTGCAAAAATTGCTGATTTTTTCCTAGCTTTTACGTGAATTTATGGCTGGAATCCCCTCATGGGCTGAACTTGCTGCCCTTTTTAAAACTTTTTCTTGATCCGCCCTTTCCTTAGAAAATCCTGGACATGTTAACTTCTGCGTGCCGTGGACAAAATGATAATATATGGGGGGGGGGGGGTTTCTCTTCAAATATTTCAAAATGAACGCTGATCCTTCTCTTATCAAATTCGTTTAAAAATCGTCGTCAGATTCATCAATACGACGAAAATACTGTTGAAATTTGAAAATATTTTTACCTGATTTATCTGATCATGTACGGTAATTGGACCTTCTTAATTGATTAAAACAACACCCATTGTCTTCTACATGTGGGCATTCCGGGAATATATTTCATTTGAAATGTGGGCATTCCGGGAAGACACCATCTCACGGACTTCAGAAGTATGGATATTTCATAGCTATTTGAATTTGATGAGTATTATCGCTATTTTGTAAAAGATATGTTTACTTTTTTTTCAATTCAGGAAAATTATATGTTTATCAATATGTTATTGTTTACAAGGTAGAAAGTAGATCAGAGAAAAACTTCAGTTTGAAATTGATTATGAGAAAAGGTTTTTGGCCCCCAACGACTTACTTCAGTCAACATCGGAATTATGCACTTTCGCTGTCAAAACAAACCGGCATTTATCAAAAATAAAATGAATTTTGTTCTCTCTCTCACTCTCTCTCTCTCTCTCTCTCTCTCTCTCTCTCTCTCTCTCTCTCTCTCTCTCTCTCTCTGATATACATATAGGCAAACGATTTTTACTGTCCCGCGAGAGCGAGAAGACGAATAACAAAACTTCGATCAGTTGACTCATTTGATTATAACGACATTTGCCACTAATTTAGATAGTTGATTATTTTATAAAGTGTTCATGTGTTCATTAATTAGGTTTTTTTCCCAATTATTTTACAAGTGTTCTTTCTTTCAAACTAACGCATTAACCAAATATAGTCTCAAGTAAAGATTCAACATTTCAATAAAAATATCAACTCCTTTCCGTAGCTCTTAAAACTATAAATATGGCTTCTTGTATAGTACATTGCCTATGAAGGCAAGTGATCGGAAAAAAAAAAAATAATCATTTACGATTAGATTTTCAGATAAACAACCAAAGACATCCGATATACATGTAATGCCAAAACATAGTGTAATCAAAGATTACGAAGCTCACCTCGCGGCAGCAAAATTCAATTAAAACATATCTCTAGGTACATGTATATTGGCTTTAAAAGAAAAATCGCTCAAGTGGAAAAAAGTAGGTCAAGGTCATTTTATGAAAGTTTGATCAAAGATACATCCAATATGCAAGTTTGGTACATGAAGCACTTATACTTTGCTCAATATTAGCCTTTAAAGGCAAAATCACTCAAGTGGAAAAAGTAGGTCAAGGTCATTTTATGAAAGTTTGATCAAAGATACATCCAATATGCAAGTTTGGTACATGAAGCACTTATACTTTGCTCAATATTGGACTTTAAAGGTAAAATCACTCAAGCGGAAAAAGTAGGTCAAGGTCATTTTATGAAAGTTTGATCAAAGATACATCCAATATGCAAGTTTGGTACATGTAGCACTTATACTTTGCTCAATATTGGACTTTGAAGGTAAAATCACTCAAGCGGAAAAAGTAGGTCAAGGTCATTTTATGAAAGTTTGATCAAAGATACATCCAATATGCAAGTTTGGTACATGTAGCACTTATACTTTGCACAATATTAGCCTTTAAAGGCAAAATCACTCAAGCGGAAAAAGTAGGTCAAGGTCATTTTCTGAAAGTTTGATGAAAGATACATCTAATATGCAAGTTTGGTTTATGTAGCACTTATACTTTGCTCAATATTGGCCTTTAAAGGCAAAATCATTCAACCGGAAAATGTAGGTCAGATGCTGCATCCGATGCATGGGTTCACCTCAGCATCCCAAGATGAATCACTGGTGCAAGTTTGGTTACTGTAGCATCGGTACTTTGTCAGATACTGAGCTACCCCAAAAACTTTAACCAGACATTGACAAAGTCATTCAACCGGAAAATGTAGGTCAGATGCAGCATCCAATGCATGGGGTCACCTCAGCATCCAAAGATGAATCACTTGTGCAAGTTTGGTTACTGTAGCATCAGTACTTTGTCAGATACTGAGCTACCCCAAAAACTTAAACCAGACATTGACAAAGTCATTCAACCGGAAAATGTAGGTCAGATGCAGCATCCGATGCATGGGGTCACCTCAGCATCCAAAGATGAATCACTTGTGCAAGTTTGGTTACTGTAGCATCAGTACTTTGTCAGATACTGAGCTACCCCAAAAACTTTAACCAGACATTGACAAAGTCATTCAACCGGAAAATGTAGGTCAGATGCAGCATCTGATGCATGGGTTCACCTCAGCATCCAAAGATGAATCACTTGTGCAAGTTTGGTTACTGTAGCTTCAATACTTTGTCAGATACTGAGTTACCCAAAAACTTTAACCGGACGCGGACGGGGACGCGGACGCGGACGGGGACGCGGACACCGGGGTTATAGCATAAGCTCATCTCAACTTCGTCGAGGTGAGCTAAAAATGCTAGCGCCTTGTTCTGGTATTTTAAACGGTTCTAAACACACACCGGGTAAACGGATTTTACGAACCGGGCAGGATTTTCCGAATCGGGCAAGGATTTTACGAATCGGGCAGATAAAGTAGCAGATATGCGAAGTTGAAACTGTTGGGGAGATACTATTAAAGGGCAAAAGTAAGCAATTGAGGCAATGCCTACCAAGATTAATGATCTATCCATATTTCTATTATCAGTTGAAGTATCCATGGCTTGATATTATCGCACATCTTCGATTTTTAACCAGAATTTCTTTTTTTTTCGCTAATCTTTTATCACAAAAATGCAATTTTCTTTTGATTCAACATGATGCCTTGTGATTTCTACGGTTCACAATCTAGAAAAAATATATATAGATATATTTCGAACTGATGGATTGTTCTGTTTATCAGGATCATGCAGATAATTAATTAGCAAATGTGATGGGGTACAATGAAAAGGATTTTACGAACCCGGGCATTGGATTTTACGAACATAGGCAATTGTCAAACATTGGATTTTACGAACACAATCTGTATTACTCAATTAATTCGATACATTATGGTTCCTTTGCGTTTTAATTTATGAATTAAAACTTAACAAATAACTTTATTTACTCTCTTTGAATCTTAGACAAACTATATAATGTATAATATGTATATTATGTTTCATACCTATATAGAAATAAACAATTTGGTACAGAACGCTGACATTCCATCGCGGACGAATTTCAGTACCCAGTAAAAGTATTATTTGAATGTAAAGCCTATTTTGAAATATCACTCCGTAAGTTGCATGTATAATAGCTTAGTAGCCGTTTTTAAGCATCAAGGAAACACTAGTCTAAGAATACGTTCGTATTTTTAATAGTAACGGTCAAATTTATATCCGGGGAGGAGTTGCTCCTTGTTAGAAAATTTTATCTTTATCCTTTTCACTGAAGAGTTGAATTTTGTATACTGTAAATTCATATAGTATTATATCTTGCGCATCATTGTTCAGTTCTAAATATTATATACATGTATATGCACAACGAATGTCGTCTTCCACCGCAACGTCATAGGTTCCTTCCACTACTTTCCACTCTCAGTACTTTCAATGAAGCGTCTGGCGGAATGCGATGAAACCCTTGGTGCACCAAGATTAACGAATGTAACTGCATTTCGTATGTTAACACTCGTGACGTTACAATGCATAAGATCTAAAGGAACATGCGCATTACATGTACGATAAATGTACTTGCTGTGCGTTGCATACCCGTAACAAAACACAAATTAAGACACTTATTCTTTATATGAAATACTATGTGAAAATACTAAATTTAAGCTCACCTGAGCGAAGCTCAAGTGAGCTATTGTCATAACGCCCCGTCCGTGTCCGACCGTCCGTCTGTCGTAAACGTTCAACATTTTCATCATCATCACAGACATCAGGGTATATTTTCAATTCCAACATGACTTGAGATTTTTTCTCCCTACTACATGTACTATAGAACTCGCCTGGTGTAAAATATCCATTTTCATAAGATATGGAGCAATTCGTAAAAAAGAGAAATCTTATAAATTTTCCCTTCGTAGAGTCACGTGTTGACAGATTTAATATCTAAGTCATCAATCTTTTAAAGCAGAAGTGTCTGGCTAGACCGAAACCCTCTTGGTCGTTTTGTTGAAGGATCTTGAAGAGGACTAATTCAAAATTCGAGAATATTTCGACAGTAACTGATGATTATCATAATAATAACTTAAGTTATGCTGTCGGGTTGGATCTCACTTGGAAATTGAATTTTTATTTTCAACATTGAACATTGAACACCCCCGCCCCTCCCCCCCCCCCCCCCCCCCACACACGAGATTCAGAATGTTATTTTAACCAAGTGTGTATCAATAATATAACTTTCGTACAAGTCATTCAAAATCAATAAAGTTGCGCCAATACGCAAAAACTGTGTCACAATACATTTTAGAAAGAAACATTGAATCATTGACAGATTTTTTTTGCTTTTACATTTTACGTGCATTAGTTGCTATTCCTCCATATGCCTCATGATTACCTTTGAACTCGACAGGTGTGGATTTTCCTATCATATAAGGGTTGTATTTGACAAAAAATACACGTCACAAACTGAGTTATATGATAAAATGGGTAATCTGACGCAAAAATGTATTAAATTCAAAATATTTCGCACATATTTTAAGAAAAGTAATATCAGTATTTTAAAAAAATCGAGATCATTTCATACGCTTTGTAGTATTTACTCTGAATTATACTAAACTCGATTGTCACAAGCTTTACGGTGAATTACGTTACAAAATCTTTAAAGATCTAGGATGAGTTAAAATCAGAATTAGATAATATCATAACAATACTTTTCTAACTTATAATAGATCAAACTTTAATAGATTGAAATATTTCTTCAGAGGGAAGGGATGATAACAAATAAAAACACAAACACTCAAATATAAAAAATGTGTATTTGAGTGTTTGTGTTTTATTTGCAAACTTAAATAGTTTTTCATTGAATGTTTTACATTTGTTTCATTTTCAGAAAAAAATCCTTTTCTTTCTTATTTTCTGAAAGATTCACTGATTTTGTGAATTACGTTACGCTGCTTTTACTGTGATAAGAATCGCAGAGTGCATTTCTATGGTCATGTTGTAATCGGGTGCTTATGCCTTTATATATAGACAATCACAATTTGATTAAAGCTCCCTTACGTTCGGAGAGACAGATAATAAACACAGATAAAAAACATGACCGTGAATTATGTAACGGTGAATATTGATAGCCAAGAACATTATACATTTACGGGGGATTTTTAAATCTTGGAGTGTTAACTTGATTCTGTGATTAATAGAGAGTAAATAATGTTGTTAATGCAGAAAAAAACACATTTTTTGGTATTAGATGTTGAATTGTATTTACTAAAGTCAATTTCAGCGTCTGTATACAATTAAACGTTCTATATTCAAGAAGATATTATCATTTACCTTTGATAGATTATTCACCAAAGAAATTTACGATCTGCTGAAACCATGAACATGAATATTTATTTCTTCTGTTTTTCAATTCCAATTAAGAAAACGCACATAACAAGAATAGTAACACTACTCTAATATGAAAAAAGTTAGTCATTTTCCATCTCAAACTGAAAGTTAGGATGAAATCAAAATCTTGGTTACGATGAAACAGTTCTTATTTTATAGTATATGAAATAAGACAACATTATACTAAGATAAGATAAGATAAGATAAGATAAGATAAGATAAGATAAGATAAGATACGATAAGAGAGAGAGAGAGAGAGAGTCTTTATCTTGCCGTTTGTAAAAGCTTATGTGAAGCGTACAATACGAACTGTTCGAATGGCATTTGAAGTGTCGGATCTATCTTTTGAGTAAGGGGTGGAGGCGTGTATTGGCAAGGGATCCGGTGCTTGTTTACAGCAATACTTACTAAAAATTCAAGAAATGTTCGTAACTCTTGAGCGCCGAGTTACTAACTTCTTATAAACTAAATCGCGATGTTTAGTTTCTTTTGTATGTAGTATGTAGAAATGCTATTAGAAAGGAGTGAAAAAGATTTTAAGCTCTTATTTGATAATGAATGTTACGACAATTTCTAAAATTGTTCGTAAGTATTTTTGTAAAACAGGCTCAAGGGGGTAACTTAAGTCCTAAGCGGGTCAAAAGTGAAGCTTTGGTATGATGGCAAGTTGTAAGGGGGGGGGGGGGTGACTGCATTTCAGCCTTTTTAGGACCCATGCAATTCAAGGCTCTCAGAGTTGGGTTTTTAATTGATTAAAAAATGGAAATTGATGCCTTTAACAATTATATAGTTAATCATTTATTGATATCTACTCTTGATGTAGATGGAAAATTATAATACATGTATGACCAGTGATTTGAAAATATTTGGGGGCGGGAGGGTGGAAGGGGCGAAACCCCCTTACGCCAACCTCTCCACTGACATGGACTTCACAAGAACTATTCCCGGTATTTCGTGCATATTCATAAAAAAAACATCTACTTGATATTCTCACGGTTTATAAGTCCTTGATATTCTCAAAAATAAAAATTGGAAAAGGCGTTGTCGGGAAAAGAAAATAATATGTTCCGAAAAAAGGCGATAAACAGAAAGCCATCGGCGGGATAAATTCGTTATTCAATGTAGACTCGTCAAGTTTCATCACCGACCATCTTGAAATATATGTACATGCATTTCTGTATCGCTTGCATTTTTAGCTCTACTGGTCTCAGACCAGTCGAGCTTATGCGATCACCCTTCGTCCGGCGTCTGTCCGTCTGTCCGTCTGTCTGTCTGTCCGTCTGTCCGTAAACAATTCTTGTCCGGACAACTCCTCTGAAACTGTTAGAGATAGAAACTTAATTCTTTTTGTATTTTACTTGGTCCATGGTCTAGTTGTGCACCTGACATTCAGTTTCAGTCCTTGACTCCCAGGGTCTTAGAAAATGGGCGTGGTCATTAAATTCTATGTAATTTTGTCCGGATAGCTCTTCTTTCACTATTAATGATAGAGACATAATTCTTTTTGCAATATGATGGGCCTGATACTTTGTTTGAGCCAATGACCCCCAGGGTCTTGGAAAAGGGTGTGGCCATTTTCTTTTATATTATTCCATATAATCTTATGCTTACAGCGCTGACACTATAAATAATGGAGACTAAATTCTTTATGCAATATGATGGGTCTGTAATCTCGTTGTCCACCTCATATTTTATTTGAGTCTCTGACCCCAAGGGTCTTAGAAAATGGGTGTGGTTGTTTTCTCTCTATTAAACTACATGTGATCTGATCATGATAGCTAATTTCCCAGAATTTATGGATAATAGTTAATTGATTTATTCCAAAATATTATCGTTTTGCAGTTTAGATGTCATTACAGTATTTTACTTCAGTCCCTGTTCCCTAGGATTCTGGAAAATGGGTATATGGCTATTTTCTCTTACCCTATCTACATGCATTTAGAGTACATAAGTGACAGAAACTATAAATAAACAAAGATATTGCAATTTTACAATATTATCATAGATGAGTCTGTAATTTAGTTTTTCTCATATTTCATTTGGGACCTGACCCAGGATTTTATCTTCAATTCTATAGAAACGCTAGGGGATAGTTTCGGAATTTCCTCTGATCAATCAATCAACATGAAAATCTTTTCTATAGATTTTTACAGTGCAAGAAAGATATCAAATAGTCAAAATGCATGTATTTCTCACTTATTTTTTATTTGTTTAACATGTTTAAGGTGTAAGATATTTGGGGAGAGTAGTGAGAATTTTTGTTGCAAGAGTAGAATGTCCGAAGTGATCACAGACTTGAGCTGTGCTTTCTGTTAAATGGGAACACCAGAATCACAAAGATTGATCATTTTATCAAATAAAATAGCAATAATGCATCCTTCACATTGCCAAATGAAAGGTGCTTGTGTAAGTTATAGAAGTTGAATTTGTAACAGGAGAGGGAGAGATGTGACTGTACCGGGAATCGAACCCGAGATCTTCTGCTATCAAGGCAGACGCTCTTACCAACTGAGCTATCTGGGCACGATGCCTGTTCCTGCCACACTCCTCTCTACCAATTTTTCAGGTTTCCATGCACTGGAAACCTCACACTAAATTCAGCTTCACCTTGAGTCATTTAGTTTGGTGCCAATTCTGTAACAGGAGAGGAAAAGATGTGACGGAACCGTGAATTGAACCCGAGACCTTCTGCTATCTGGGCAGACGCTCTTACCAACTGAGCTATCTGGGTACGATACCTGTAACTGCCATAAATTAATGGTAATAAACTAATGTTTCAGGCCTTTTTGTCAATTGGACCTCGAGTCATTTTGTCCTTTTAAAATTTGACCAATCAAAAACATCATTTCAACCTCATGCAGATTTTGAAATATTTTTCTGAACTGGGATATATGGTAGAAATGTTTTCTATAGAGGATCAAATATTTCATACCGGTATGTAAAAATATTTTGTAGTATATTTTAATAATTAGCTTCTGTCTACATCAATACCACATTCGCCCTAAAAGTTCATGTTCTTCGTTCAATATTCTATTTACATTGTTTTACATTTACTAAATAAATAGCCTAAAACCTTTTTAGGTTTTAGAACAAAATGGCCGATACTTTTAAAATTTCACTCGGTAGGCCACATGTCCTATTATGTTTAATTTCAATCTGAAACTGCCTGAATTTACTTGATCTAAGTATTTTCACTGGTCAGTATAAGAAAGAAGGAAATATCTCTTATAATAGAGTATCCTATGCAATACTATTTCAGCTCAAATGAGAGGTTATTTATGCCTTTAGTCTTAATTTTATAAAAGGGCATATAGTGGTAGGTCTGTCTGTTCATCTGTTTGTCTATCCATCCGACTGTCAGTATATCATTCCATTCAACTAAATTCTGATGAAAGGGTATAAGATAATAGAGCTGTCATATATTGCATGTCTATGAACCTTGAGATTTAGGCTCATCTTTTGGAGCCAAATTTTTAACCTTTGACCCCATCACTGACCTTTGACCCACATTTTTTGAAAAATAAAAACATCTGTTATTTTAGTTTTGATACATATGGTATGTTATACATGTTGTATATACACGTTTTAAGTAATTCTCTCACATTCTAGAGAAATCTAAGGCACGGTCCATTTGATATTCTTGGGGGGGGGGGACTCCGTTTTTAAAAAAAAAAAAAAAAATTGCTCTGAATTTTGATGAAAAAAATTAATTAGGAATTGATGGATATGCATTGGCATGTGGTTGTTGGTTCTAATAAAAAAAACTGATACACATTTATCCCACCTCTGGCAAATTTCTTGCAATCTGATTGGTCGAGAAGAGCCAAATATTATGTTGTATTATTTTACTAACAGAATATTATTTTGATATCCTGCTTCTACTAAGATGCTTTATGCTTTTGACGTCACCAAAATGCTTTAGAATATGTTGACGTATTACATACACAAACCAAAAGCGATTCAGCGGGATAAATTCGTTATAGAGTGTTTTACAGGGGGGATACAGAAATATATTGGGTCGATGAAAAAAGTGGTATTAGGCAAGGTGAAGTCCAGCATTCATTCTCTTGAGTGTATATGTACAAATCTACCAGGAGAGCTTCAGTCTCATCAGAGACTTCTGGTTTATGATCTGTTTTCTGGTGGTTTGAGGACCATTTTATTTCATCAATATAACAAATATAATTCACGACAAACTATAATACTGCCTTTTTAAAGAAGTTGTTATCTATTATTTTCATTATTATTATTATTATTATTTTTTTGTAATTTTGTATTATATACAGTTAAACAATACATAGACAATACATCAGACATCAACACGCATACACCATTCACAGGTCTTGCATACTTTTATATTAATCTAATAGTATGGAGAGTTTTCCACATTTCTCTGAAACATTTCATTTTTCATATTTTTCTTAAAGATATACTTTTCAATTTAAGATAAGATATTATATCAATTTTTTGCACCTTCTAGAGAGGGATGGCATTTTAGATTAGAGTTTTTTTTTGTCTTAAAATGTACTTTTTTAACTAGAATATATATAATTATGATGTTGATATTGCTATTATTATCATTTACTATCCCAAACATTAATATGCTTTTTACATCTAAGTTTTTATCTATGTTGCAGATATCATTTAGCCAAATGTTAAGATCAAGCCAAAGTTGTTGTGAATGAGAGCAAAAACAAAATATATGTGAAATGTGTTACAAAAGGAGCACATGTATGATAGTATCGCTTATTCCAATCTTAAATAAAAGAGCATTCGTTCCTAATATGCTATGTGATATTTATATTATATAAAGTATTAAAGTAAATTATATTGTCATTTTTTTCAAAAGATTATCATGATCATCAGACTCTCAAACCCAAATTTTCGCTTTGCTGTTTTGAAAGATTTCCTGTTGATCTCTTCTTTTCCTATGAATTAAGTTATACAATAAGTCATGTGTAGAATGCTATTTTCCCTTTCACTACAGTAAAAATGGGAAATTATGTGTTTTGTAAAGCGTGTTCGTAAAATCCAGTGTCCGCGTTCGTAAAATCCATTTTCCTTACTTGCCCGCATTCGTAAAATCCATTTTCGAATACCCCTGTCCTGTAGAATGCCGTTTAACTCGTGAATACTTCGTTGCCCATGATATATTTTTACGATTCAGATTTACAGATGTCCCGTCTTGAAATTCCATGTATAATATGAATTGCAAAAGAACCCTGCTCGGAAATATTTCATGTTTATGTGAAAATGTAGAAGGAAAAATACTTCATCTCGTCATTACGCAAAAATTTCAAAATGTAAAAAGAAACGCAAAAGACACATTATGAAGAAATATGTGTACTCGAAGAATCTAGTCTTCGCATTGATACAAGCGGTGTAAGAAAAGAGATATACTTGTACTTTTGACGGCACCCCTTATTTGTCAAGACCGAATTTGCCCGATTCGTAAAATCCTGCCCGGTTCGTAAAATCCGTTTACCCGGTGTGAAACAGGTCCGCAAAAAATATCGATTTATCAAGGACGCGTATCCAGAAAAAAGATGAATCGTGTAAAAAAAAATAATAATAAGGCATAGAAAGTTCATGGGCGGATCCAGGATTTTTTTCAGGGGTGGTCCTAAAGTCCGATTTTTTTTAAGAGCAAAAAAAAAAAAAAAAAAAATCCAGGGTGGTCTGGACACCCCCCCCCTTTCTGGATTCACACTTACACATCAAATCGCATAAAGGGCAAAGCCATTTTGGGGTTTTTTCGGTGTTCAAAGAGAGTCATGTAATTGTCGGCTAAACATCGTTACATGATAATATTAGGCCGATTGGTTGATTCACAGATACCACTGCACGCTATAATTTTCCGCTGACGAGACTTTTTTTCTGATAAAAGTACCCGCCGTGCTTCATGTACCGGGTAACAGTCGATCGCTGAAGATAATGTATCTGTTTATCAATCTAAAGGAAAAAAAATCTTTAAAACACTTAAATATTTCAGTAATCACACCTGGGCTGGGTCCAGTATTGAAAGCGTGACGTTACGCATAATTTTACGATAACGGCTAATCAGCGGGTATACATACATTAGGGTCTACAGAGATTTGTCGGGTTGATCAAGCCCAAAGAAGGTTGGTTTTTTTTTTTTTTTGCAGGAAATTGGCGTTTCATGACTCCTTTTAAATGCGAATTCATTTATACGGCAATGGCGGAATTGCTGACGGTCTATAGAAATTTAGACTGTGTGCACGTGACGAGATTTACGTTCTCTGACTGGTTCGAACTAGTCCGTGACAAAATGAAATGAATGTCTAGACTTTATTCACACATTGTAAATATTTTTTAACGAAACTGTATAACAGTGCCGCTGAGAAATTAAAAGGCCGGTCTGTTCGCATGGGCTTATACTTCTGATAAAATAAGTTTGTATACTTTTCTTTTTCAGTCTCTTTTTCTATACGTGAAATGGTTATACAAACACTATTTAAAAGAATTGTTATAATTCCGAAAAGTATTGAGATCATAATGACGTTCAGGATGAGCGTCGACAACCGCTGAGAAACGTAAGCTATAAAACTGGGATGTGATTGAATGCTAACCTACATCTTTCGACTTTTAATGCAATGAAATTCCGCTCTTCGGGAGATGTATCGAATTTAGACCAACTCAACGAACCTTCCCGGAAAAAAAACGATGAGTCTTTATTGCATGCAAAATTTAATGCTTATACGTCACGAGACACGGGGATTACGATACTAGATTCGGTACATGACAGCATGACAACATTTTATTAATAAGTCAGAAAAAATGTCTCGGAATGTGTCTCAGAATTTTTCAATTTTTGTCCCAGAATTCTTTCATCGTCCCAGATTTGTTCATCAATGTAATTATTAGTATAGCACATTGTAGTACCTAACATAAGTATGAACACTTTACATGTGCGCATATATAGTGTATCCAAATATTACAACATCAACATTTACAGTGAAATAAGATGTTACAGAAATTTTTTAGTGGAGTATCTTTCAGGGCCTTCAGACCTTTGATTTTTCAAAATTTTCTCAGGGGAGACCCCCGAACCCCCCCAGCAATGGGAGGGGGATACCCTCGCCCCTTCGGGCCCCACAAGTCATCTCTCCTAAAAAGTTTGAGGAACATCCCCCCCCCCCCGTTCAGATTCTGGATCTGCCACTGTCATTCAACATTTGCATTTTACTTTCAATTGTTATTTGAAAAGTATAAGGTACTTTGCGCTGTTTAATGTCTTGTTACCAACCTTACAGTAGAAATGTCCAGGCATATTTCACACAGACTGTTTTTACACTAAGATGTACAGGTCAACTTTGAATGTGGATTATGTAAAGTGTTAAAAACCCTTGAAACTAAAACACAGAAACATTGAAATCCTGTATAGCGGTTCTCATCCTGTGAACACTCTGGCTAGATCGTACCTCACATACGATCTTCCCATCATATAAAACACACGATGAGCAGTTCTGTTAACAAATTTAAGTAAAAAAAAGAGAGTTTCAATCAGGACCTTCAGTCCTTTGATTTTTTTTTTTGAGTTCTTTAAAAATGGTTTATTAGCTCACCTGAGCGAAGCTCAAGTGAGCTATTGTCATAGAGCGCCGTCCGTCCGTCGTCGTCGTCCGTCCGTCCGTCTGGCGTAAACTTTTAACATTTTCAACATCTCCTCTGCAACCGCCACACAGAATTTCACGAAACTTCACAGGAAGCAAGTACTCAATGCCCTCTACCAAGTTTGTGTTTTTCGAGCCGATCTGAAATCAAAGATGGCCGCCACAGGCTCTGATTGGCTGACACATTTTCGACATCTCCTCTGCAACCGCTGCTCAGAATTTCATGAAACTTTACAGGAAGGAAGTACTCAAGGTCCTCTACCAAGTTTGTGTTTTTTGTGCCGATTGGTCAACAAATATGGCCACCGAGGGCTGTGATTGGCTGACACATTTTCGACATCTCTTCTGCAACCGCTGCATAGAATTTCATGAAAATTTACAGGAAGGAAGTACTCAAGGTCCATTACCAAGTTTGTGTTTTTCGTGCCGATCGGTCAACAAATATGGCCGCCGAGGGCTGTGATTGGCTGACACATTTTTGACATCTCCTCTGCAACCGCTGCACAGAATTTCATGAAACTTTACAGGAAGGAAGTACTCAAGGTCTTCTACCAAGTTTGTGTTTTTCGTGCCGATCGGTCAACAAATATGGCCGCCGAGGGCTGTGATTGGCTGACACATTTTCGACATCTCCTCTGCAACCGCTGCACAGAATTTCATGAAACTTTACAGGAAGGAAGTACTCAAGGTCCTCTACCAAGTTTGTGTTTTTTGTGCCGATCGGTCAACAAATATGGCCGCAGAGGACTCTGATTGGCTGACGCATTTTCAACATCTCCTCTGCAACCGCTGCTCAGAATTTCATGAAACTTTACAGGAAGGAAGTACTCAAGGTCCTCTACCAAGTTTGTGTTTTTTGTGCCGATCGGTCAACAAATATGGCCGCCGAGGGCTGTGATTTGCTGACACATTTTTGACATCTCCTCTGCAACCGCTGCACAGAATTTCATGAAACTTTACAGGAAGGAAGTACTCAAGGTCTTCTACCAAGTTTGTGGCTTTCGTGCGGATCGGTCAACAAATATGGCCGCCGAGGGCTGTGATTGGCTGACACATTTTCGACATCTCCTCTGCAACCACTGCACAGAATTTCATGAATCTTTACAGGAAGGAAGTACTCAAGGTCCTCTAATAAATTTGGGTTTTTCGTGCCGATCGGTCAACAAATATGGCCGCCGAGGGCTGTGATTGGCTGACACATTTTTGACATTTCCTCTGCAATCGCTGCACAGAATTTCATGAAACTTTACAGGAAGGAAGTACTCAAGGTCCTCTACCAAGTTTTTATGCCCCTGGAATCAAAGATTTGGGGGCATATAGTTTTTGGCCTGTCCGTCTGTTTGTCTGTTTATCTGTTTGTCTGTTTGTCTGTCTGTTTGTCCGAAAAACTTTAACATTGGACATAACTTTTGAATGGTAAGTGATAGGGCTTTCATATTTCACATGTGTATTCCTTGTGACAAGACCTTTCCATTGATACCAAAATTTTTGACCTCGTGACCTTGACCTTGACCTTTGACCGTCTTTTCAAAAACTTTAACATTGGGCATAACTTTTGAATGGTAAGTGATAGGGCTTTCATATTTCACATGTGTATTCCTTGTGACAAGACCTTTCCATTGATACCAAAATTTTTGACCTCGTGACCTTGACCTTGACCTTTGACCTACTTTTCAAAAACTTTAACATTGGGCATAACTTTTGAATGGTAAGTGATAGGGCTTTCATATTTCACATGTGTATTCCTTGTGACAAGACCTTTCCATTGATACCAAAATTTTTGACCTCGTGACCTTGACCTTTGACCTTTTAACCCAGTGACCTCACATACATGTACTTAACAGAAAATAGTGCTCATACTGACAAAGATGCCACCGGGGGCATTCGTGTGTCACAAACACAGGCTTTATTGTTTTTCGAGCCGATCGGTCAACAAATATGGCCACTAAGGGCTGTGATTGGCTGACACATTTTTCGACATCTTCTCTGCAACCGCAGCACAGAATTTCATGAAACTTTACAGGAAGGAAGTACTCAAGGTTCTCTACCAAGTTTGTGTTTTTTGTGCCGATCAGTCAAAATATGGCCGCAGAGGGCTCTGATTGGCTAACACATTTTCAACATCTTCTCTGCAAAAAGACCACTGCACAGAATTTCATGAAACTTAACAGGAAGAAAGTACTCAAGATCCTCTACCAAGATTGTGTATTTTGTGCTGATCGGTCAACAAATATGGCCGCCGAGGACACTGATTGGCTGACACATTTTCGAAATCTCCTCTGCAACCATTGCACAGAATTTCACGAAACCTTGCAGCAAGCAAGTACTCAAGGTCCTCTGCCAAGTTTGTGTTTTTCTTGTCGATAGGTCAACAAATATGGATGTCAAAGGCTTTGATCTGTAGAAGTATTTTTGTGACTTTTAACCCTTTGTCTGCAACTCATGTGAGCGATGTGGCCCCCTTGGGCCTCTTGTATGTATATAGTCCCAGAATTGTCGGTTCAAATTCTGGCACTAACACTACCATAATGCAATATCAGTAGGTTAAGAGTGTGCATGGGTATCAGGTAAGTGTTGTGCCCCCTTTCTCAGTATCTACTAATTATCGAATATTGACACTGTTCTCAGGTGAGCAAAATAGTCAAGGTCAGCGATCAAAGGTCAAGGCCATTCTTGGCTAAAATGTCTTTTTTGAAAATTCATTAGAAATATCAATATTTGGTACAGTTTGCTCTCGTTTACTCTCGTTTACTTTAGCTCGGATAACTCAAATTTCCGCTTAACTCGAACTATTTCTAAAAGTACCATTTTTGAGTTGGCAAAGCCAACTCTCATTGCTATGGCTTTAAACTTTGCACTTGATAACCCTGCACGGACCAAACAACGCACAATGTTACTGGCGCAGTAAGAAATAGGACCACTACGATTTGACAAAAGAACATATTAGACGACAGACGTTTAAGTTCAAGTTGTAAATAATGGGTTAAATGCATTATGAGAATGCAAAAAAATGCTACAAGGAACGATGCTACAGGAATAGCGATCACATGTTGATGTCAGTACATTAAAATATGGCGCATCTTTTTTCTTTGTACTTCCCTCCTCTGTATAAGGAGCACCCCATTTTTAGATCGATAGGTAAACGTATTGTATTTAGGATAAAAAAGACCTTAGATTTTTATTAGGGCCCCGCCACTACTGTCCTGTTCACTAATTCCAGAGCACCCTGTTTTCCCGGTTTTCTCTAAAATATGATAATGTCATCTTCCAAAAAGATATCAATTTTATAGTACTCCTTTAGTCGTAACAGAAAATACCATTGTTTTGGCTGTGCGTCAGCTGAGTTAAAAATAGGACGGAAAATAAAAAGTCTACGGGGATTTTCTATAGTAAAATCGCTGAAAATGGGTGACGTCGGAGGCTTTGACGTCACTGTTTACTATTGTTAACACGGAGAACAATATGGCGGCGGCTTGAAATTAACACGGGAATTTCCCGTAGACATGTTATTTTTTCATATTGCGGTTTGAAGGCAGCTGATAGGGTAAGTTGATGTTAATTTCCAGTTACGACTAAAGGAGTTCAATTCTCGGAAACAATAATTTATAGCAAAATTCTTCAGACGACAGAATAAATCGCCCAAACAGGGTGCTCTGGAATTAGTGAACAGGACAGTAGGCGGGTGCCCTAATCACTCTGTCCGTCTGTCCGTCAGCAAAAACTTTAACATTGGCCATAACTTCTGCACTGTAAGAGGTAGAGCTTTTTTATTTTACATGCGTGTGCCTTGTGACAAGACCTTTCCGTTGGTACCAACATTTTTTCATCATGTGACCTTGACCGTGACCTTTGACCTACATTTGAAAAACTTTAACATTGGCCATAACTATTGTACCGTAAGAGATGGGGCTTTGATATTTGACATGTGTGTTCCTTGTGACAAGACCTTTCTCTTGGTACCAACATTTTTTGATCATGTGACCTTGACCGTGACCTGTGACCTACATTTGAAAAACTTTAACATTGGCCATAACTGTTGTACCGTAAGAGATGGGGCTTTGATATTTTTGACATGTGTGTTCCTTGTAGAGCTTTTTTATTTTACATGAGTGTGCCTTGTGACAAGACCTTTCCGTTGGTACCAACATTTTTCATCATGTGACCTTGACCGTGACCTTTGACCTACATTTGAAAAACTTTAACATTGGCCATAACTATTGTACCGTAAGAGATGGGGCTTTGATATTTGACATGTGTGTTCCTTGTGACAAGACCTTTCTGTTGGTACCAACATTTTTTTATCATGTGACCTTGACCGTGACCTTTGACCTACATTTGAAAAACTTTAACATTGGCCATAACTGTTGTACCGTAAGAGATGGGGCTTTGATAAAAAAATCGATGACATTGGAATACTGTATTGTATGTTTGCCTCTATTCCTCTGACAGCAATTCTTTTGTTGCCAACCATGTTGACCTTGTTGCCTTCACATTCAACTTCTTAAAGAAGTGGCCGGCGGGGCCCTTTCTGACTTTGTCAGTGCTCTAGTTTTAAAAATTGTGGATGTGTAGAAGACTAAAGACAAGTAAATAAATAAATCAATCAATCAATAATATTTATTTTAAGTCAGACATAATTTATAACAATCAACATTAGCTCTGATGAGCTATTTACCGACTAGGAAAAAAGGTTTTTCAGTTTGATACTTAATAAACCTAAGATGTTGGTTTTAAGTTGGTCAAGAAGTTTCAAAAGCAAATATCTCCTAAAGTAAAAGTGATAGGACATAATACTTCATACATACACCCATAACAATTGCAACAAATTTGACATGATCATATTGACCTTGAACTCTGACCTCAAAATCAGTTATTTGGTTAAGAAGTTCTATCATTTTATATATTTATATATTTCCAGACTTTTTTTTTTTTTTTTAGATTTGAGACAACTCTTGAATTGTGAGAATCACTCATTCAAGCATTTGAGGCATAGATTTGGAGTTTGATTTGTGCCAGTTTTATACTTGTCTTCTGTATGTTCGTCTCATTCAATGTTACTTTTTGCCAACTCGCAGGACTTTCAGTCCTTTGATTCTTCCATTAGTTTCTATTCATTTTTACTCCTGATAACTCGAACTTTTCATTAAGTCGAACTAACCTTCAGGTCCAATTACTCATTTTACATCGAAAATTCACCTCGTTAAGTCGAACCTCAAATAAATACATACATTAAAGGTAGCTTGATCGTTAAAAGAAGATAACAAAAACGTTTGTGAACGGTGTTTGAGAAAGGGACATCAGTCTTATCAAAAATCGATTGCTTATCATGTAATCAGTAGTCGAACTCCTAAAAAGTCGAACTTTTTCTTATGGTCCCTTGAAGTTCGACTCATCGAAAATAGACTGTATATGCTTGTTTTCAAATGACTATACTGAACATCTTCTTAAATTGTTATTAACTTTATCGAAAATGAAAAAAAAGTTCTGATGGGCGTATTTTGCAGCATATGTGTAGCTATTTTTGACATCTGCTCTGTTACTGCTGCAAAGAATGTCATGGCACCATACAGGAAGCAAGTACTCTGACCTTTGATTAGTTTGGGATTTTCGTGCCGATCGGTCAACAAATATGCCATTCATGATCATTTCTGAAAGGAACGTCCATTAGTTTTACTGATTTTGTTTTTATATTCATTCGGCAAGTATAATGATTCGCATTGTATAAATCACATTCACTCGAGAGTTCGAGGGACTTGGCTTGAAGGACAGGGGATCATTAGAGAGATAAAAGCACACTGTGAAATTATGAAATAAAGGCAAAGCGAAAAACTATCTAAGAGCTTGATTAAAAGATATTCTTTTCCTGTATTTTTCAGTTTATGGATTAACTTTAACAGTGAAGACAAGTTATTTTGAGATAGGTGGATCTGGTGTAACTCTTGAATGTAATCTTGATGGTGCCACTTGGGACGTTAATACATCACCAAGGCTATGGAGTGTACCGCCTAATTTATTAACAGCAATTAGAGATGGTTCAGAAAGTCCAGGATATACTGAAGATTTATCAGATGTTGCAACCTCAGGAATTTTCAGAATGATTACACCTGAACTAGACTGGAGCATTGAAAATCAATTATTCCAATGTACTTACCTTTTTGCTACGGCTAATTTGAATGCAACAAGAAGCATTCTTTCAAGTGAGTGCACTAGTTTAGTAATATTCACTCTATTTTGAGCTTTAAGCATGTTAAGTGAGCTATTGTCATAGCGAGTCGTCCGTCCGTCCAGTGTCAACTTTTTACATTTTCGACTACTCCTCTGCAACTTTTCAGGAAGCAAGTACCCTAGGTCCTCTACCAAGTTATTGTTTTTCATGCTGATTGGTTTACAAATATGGCCGCCGAGGCCTCTGATCGGCTGACACGTTTAACTTTTCGACTTCTCAGGCTTTCTACTGTTCCTACTTTTTCCTACTATTTCCTACTTTTCCTACTTTTTTATTTTGATCCTATTTTTTCCTACTTTTTAGCTCGCCGGGACGAATGTCCGGAGAGCTATTGTCATACCCCCGGCGTCGGCGTCTGCGTCTGCGTCTGCGTCTGCGTCTGCGTGCGCGTGCACAAAAACTTTAACCTTGCTTATAACTTTTAAACCAATACAGATTGGGCTTTCATATTTCACATGTGCATTCCTTGTGACAAGACCTTTCCATGGATACCAAAATTTTTGACCTTGTGACCTTGACCTTGGAGATTGACCTTCTTTTGAAAAACTTTAACCTTGGCCATATTTTTGGAATGGTAAGTGATAGGGCTTTGATATTTCACATGTGTATTCCTTGTGACAAGACCTTTCCATGGATACCAAAATTTTTGACCTTGTGACCTTGACCTTGGAGATTGACCTACTTTTGAAAAACTTTAACCTTGGCCATATTTTTGGAATGGTAAGTGATAGGGCTTTGATATTTCACATGTGTATTCCTTGTGACAAGACCTTTCCATGGATACCAAAATTTTTGACCTTGTGACCTTGACCTTGGAGATTGACCTACTTTTGAAAAACTTTAACCTTGGCCATATTTTTGGAATGGTAAGTGATAGGGCTTTGATATTTCACATGTGTATTCCTTGTGACAAGACCTTTCCATGGATACCAAAATTTTTGACCTTGTGACCTCGACCTTGGAGATTGACCTACTTTTGAAAAACTTTAACCTTGGTCATATTTTTGGAATGGTAAGTGATAGGGCTTTGATATTTCACATGTGTATTCCTTGTGACAAGACGTTTCCATGGATACCAAAATTTTTGACCTTGTGACCTTGACCTTGGAGATGATTGACCTACTTTTGAAAAACTTTAACCTTGGCCATATTTTTTGAATGGATAGTGATAGGGCTTTGATATTTCACATGTGCATTCCTTGTGATAAGACCTTTTTTATTGTTGTTGTTGCAATTTACATATGGTTGCCACCGGCGAGCTATGTTGTCATTCTGACAAGTCTGGTTCTTCAAAACCTCCTACTATTCCTACTTTTTCATCTCAAAAGTAAAATTACTTGCTTCACTTGTCATCGACATCCAATTGTAACAGTCCTATCACGAGGCGAAACATAGTTAACAGTAAATAACGATTTCGTAGGTCTGCTAGTTGTACATGTAGCTTTATAATATCATGGGCCTGTTAATTTGTTTCCCTAAAAGCAGCATACACCAGAGTATTAAGTTTATTTCATTGTTTTATTCTTTTTGTCCGTTTCTTCATGCACATTAATGTGGAATTTTACAAAATGATTTTTTGATGTTGAATAATTGAACTATACACTGGCTGGGCATATGACTTTGGATCACATTATCCGTCTTTTCAAATCAGTAAAAAAAGATAATGTTTTGAAATGTGACTATTTCTTCTTGTTTGTACTTTTAAAGGCTGTAAAAAAAGATCTTGTCTGCATCCGGCAAAAATCTTTTTAGAAAGAATGTGGGCTCAAATCGTGATACTGGCACTATCAATTTTACGTCTTATTCAATGTCAGTATGTCAATTAGAGCATGCATGGGTATCAGGTGAGCGTTGTGCCCTCCTGGGGCTCTTGTTTTGTCTTCTTCTTTTTGCTTCGTCAATCTTTGAAATAACTGTACATGATCTTTGACGGTTTATTTATCCAAAGAGAATAAAAAAATAAAAAGCCTTCGAAAGAGGGAGATTAATCAGTTTTACCCCCCCCCCCCCTCCGACTAACATCTTACATACGTGTACATACCTGTATTCACCTACCTTGTCTAGATCTGCCCTTCCAAAATAAGCAAACACGTTTGATAGATTCATAATTTTATTATCTACATACATGGTCAATGAAAGTAAAATAAAAGAAACTAGATGGCTACTGTTGCAAGCAACAGACGGATTCCTCCTTTATTAGACCTTCCTCGGAACTGAAGTGTTAAAATCCGAAAAAAGAAGATGGTAAAAAGTATAGTTGCTTTCGTACCTTATTCATTTCAGCAGTTGAGTCAAAAGAACTGATGTCTAATTTGGGACTCTTATTTATTTATCAACGAAATAGAAGAAAAAAAAAAAAATAAATACCTTTCATTTTTACAAAAGCTTTAAAGTCCATGCTCTATATCAAATCCTTTACAATTACACTCTCAAAACAGAATTGCACAATGATTTTGCAATGAGATCATTTCTATTAATAGAAAATGAAAACAACATGAAAGTACAGATATGTAATGCTAATAAGAAAAAAAAAAAAAGAAGCAGAAAACAAGCAGAAAAGAGTTATCTTTCCTATACTACGTTAAGTTCAAATAAAAAGGACTACTTGTGTGAAGACTAAATAGTATAGGACCAGAAATGTGGATTCTACTGGAGGAAATGTTTGTTATGACCTTGAGAATGATGATTTGACCTTGAACCAATGTCACAGATTAAAGATAAGTATTGGAGGTTTTTCTCATCAAAATTGATATTAAACTGATCAAAGTTCAGTATTTTATCAACCAAAGTATGCTGTGACCTTGAAATCGAACAAATGACCTTGGGTCAAGGTGAAAGGGCTTGATGCAAGAAATATTTGTGTAAAGTTTTAACTCTCAACGTCAAACAGTCTTTGTTTACAGGCAAAAGTTTGTTGTGACCTTGAGAAAGAGAATTTGACCTTGGGTCAAGGTCAAAGTGAAAGGGCTTGGCTCAACGATTATATGTATGAAGTTTAAACACTCAAGGTCAAACCGTCTTTGTTCTATAGGCAAAAGTTTGTTGTGACCTTGAGAAGCAAAATTTGACCTTGAAACAAAGTCAACAATAAATGACTACCTATAATTTACCTACCATCCAAGTTTCAACTCAAAATCTCGAAAACTGAGGAAATTGGCACTTTGTTGCTTACATGCTCGATAAAATATTTACGGTTTTCGCGCTATTCAGAGTTGAAAGTGGAACTTTAAATTGGCACAGTACCAATTTCTACATTTTTTGAGATTTTGAGTTGAAACTTGGATGGTAGGTTACTTATAGGTAGACATTTAATGCTGACCCACTTTGAAGGTCAAATTTTTATTCTCAAGGTCAAAACAAATTTTGGCCTATAGAACAAAGACTAGGCCTAAAATAAAATTTAGTTTGTTTGCCGTTAACCGACCGACCCACGAAAATTGCCGCGACTCGGAGAATTTTGTTGCCATTTTCATTCTGAAATTTTTTTTTATTGATTATTTCTTCCCGAGATTTTGGAATGTCCTGTTTGGATATGATTATTCAAAATGAAAAAAAAACCCTTTAGATTTAACAGGGCGCAATTTCAGTGAAGAGACAGTTGTAAGTATTATGTCCCTGTAAATGATGTTTGATAGTCGTATTTTATGTACATGTACGACCGCGGAAAATCAATAACTACTTACCACATTTCAATGACAAGAAATGCCCACAAGACAGATGGTCCTATTTAAATCTTATTGATTTTAACATGTGAAAAAGTTGATTGATATACCAGGTTCCAATCAACAATGACAACGTATTATCTGTAGCCCCCCTCCCTCCCCCCCCCCCCCCATTACTAGCTCGCTTAACTGAAGTGGTTGTAACAAATGCAAAATGAAACTTCTTTCGGGGAATGCTAATACTGGACACTTAGATTGTGCTTAAAATAATATTTACTGCTTGCTCTTGTATAAGTTTTGGTAAAATGAGCAAGGAAATTCCGTGAGACTTTGACAGCGCCAGAGTGCACGGTTTGCTTCAATGATCCATAATTTTTTTTTTTGGGGGGGGGGGGGGGTTCTCACTCGCAGAATACCAGTTGGAATAGGTTTTCAGGATCTGTTCCTGAACGAATACATATGTTGAAAAATTGGATATCGTGTGTTGAACCAAAATGACAATAATAATAATGACAACGCTCCAACTCTCCCCTCGTTCAACTTCTAGTGGGTTTGTGCAATCACGTGAACACTTCTAGACAGTGGCGAGAGGATTTAACCTATTGATTTTCAAGGTCAGGAGTCAAAAGTCAAGATCACTATTGGTAATGATAAAACTCTGTGTACAGTCTAAAGATCACTATTTACTTTGGAAATCAATATTCAATCTTTGCATTGACTTAATCATGTTCAGAGCCAGAGGACGATACCTATTTGGTCTCAAGGTCAGGGGTCAAAGTTCACATTAGGCAATAATAGATCAACTCTAGAGATTGCAATTTAATAATAAGGTGTTCATCAAACGTTGCATGCAAGTTGCCAATGGTGCAGGGGGAGGGGACGCCCATTTGTTTTAAGGTTCACAATAGGCAATAATGCAGAACTATATGGTGTACTTTTGATGCTCTTCAAAATTCCATGTGAGTTGCCCATGGGTCAAGGACTATGTACGAGTACACCTTGTGATTTTGAAGGTCAAGGCTCAAAGGTCAAGGTCACAATGTACAGAAATAGATTACCTTATCGACAGTCTTTAGATAACAAATGAAAGGAAATAAAAAAGATATTAAAAATTTAATGTTGTTGTCATGCATGGAGGTGCTACATTTTGTGTGAACTTGTTTTCATTTTGACTATTAATCAATAGACAGTGTGCATATAACAGTTATCTGTCACTTTTGTAATTACATGTACTAGTATTTGAAAAAAAAACCCCATATGTTTGTGAAACATGAATGCCCCCGTTGGCATCTTTGTCAGTAAGAATGGTCAAACTCCAAGGTCAAGGTCACAAGGTCAAAAATTTTGGTATCAATGGAAAGGTTTTGTCACAATGTACACATGTGAAATATCAAAGCCCTATCCCTTACCATTCAAAAGTTATGGCCAAGGTTAAAGTTTTCGCGGACAAACAGACAGACAAACGGACAGGACAAAAACTGTCTTCGATTACGGGGGCATAAAAAGAGCTTTCATTGACCATCAGTCTGTTGGATTCAGTAAGTTTAAATTCTTCCAGCATGCAGACTGAAATAATCATACATGTACATAATGAAACTGATTTTAGAAATGTCTCAACGCAATACATATAATGATGAATATGAAAATAAAATTTAAGGTCATGTCTACTCATATACCATAAAGTTTCTGAACTTCACAATGCCATGCTTCAGTATGCTATAATAAGCTTCTTTTAATTTTAGTTCAAAGAACATTAAAAATAAGCAATATGCTTTTATGTTGAATGTAGGATTAGTCTTGTGTGGCTAGGTATTTAAAAAGTTATTTTCAAATAAAATAAAATATTTTCCGTACCTACCTACCCATAGGTAAAAGGGTAGAGTCGGTTAACAGCAAACATAAAATATTTTATGTCTGGCCCTACGTGACCTTCAGAGTTCAAACTTTATACCTACTATCGTTTAACCAAGCTCTTTCACCTTGACCTTGGCCCAAGGTCAAATTTTGATTCTTAAGGTCACAACATACTTTTGCCGATAGAACAAAGACTATTTGACCTTCAGCGTTCAAACGTCATACATATTATCGTTAAGCCACGCTCTTTCACCTTGACCTTGACCCAAGGTCAAATTTTGATTCGCAAGGTCACAACAAAGTTTTGCCTATAGAATAAAGACTATTTGACCTTCAGAGTTCAAACTTCATACATATTATCGTTAAGCCACGCTCTTTCACCTTGACTTTGGCTCAAGGTCAAATTTTGATTCTCAAGGTCACAACAAACTTTTGCCTATAGAACAAAGACTATTTGTCCTTAAGAGTTCAAACTTAATACAAATATTCCTTGCATCAAGCCCTTTAACATTGACCTTGACCTTGACCCAAGGTCATTTGTTCGATTTAAAAGGTCACAATATACAATGGTTGATAAAATATTGAGCTTTGATCAGATTAAGATCAATCTTGAAAAGAATTACCTCAAATACTTATCTTTTTTCCGTGACCTTTATTCACGGTGAAATGATCATTCTCAGGGTCATAACAAACTTACTCTTGTAGAATTAGCAGTTTTTGTCCTACGCTATTTATTCTTCACACAAGTAGTACTTCTTATTTGAACATAACATAGTATAAGAAACATAACTCTTTTACTCTTATCCTCTCGTTTTTTTAGTAGCATTACTTGGCTGTATTTTGATTCTATTGTCACTTCTCTTTATAGAAATACTCTCATTGCAAAATCATTGTGCAATTCTGTTTTGAGATAGTAATTTTAAAGGATTTAGAATTGATAGATTGATAGATTATTAACCGACATATTTTGAATTTTTTTCTTTGCACCACAATACAAAAACACATAAATTCGAGGTCATCTACATAGTTTACGTAACAGTTGATTAAAATGCTAGCAGTGACGGATATATAGCCGTTCACCCGCAGTGCCAGAAGACATGCTTTGAAAGCAAACTACTGTTTCCAAAAAAAAAAATCTTTGAAATTACACTCCAGAAACATCGATTTGAATAAATTTTCCAAATTTTTTTCAATCTACGCAATGACACATATCGTACGGTGTTCCGTTGGGTACTTCGCATCTTCTCGTAAACACATTGTGACGCGAAGTTATATGATACGAAGAAGCGAAGTTGAGAAGAAGCAAGGCGGAGAAAAGGCGAGGCGGAGGAGGAGCGCAGACAAGATGAAGCAAAGTTACGATGCGATGAAGCGAAGTTATGATGCGAAGATCGGAACTTCGCTTCTTCGCATCATAACTTCGCTTCTTCGCATCGTGACTTTGCTTCTTCGCATATCCATTTCAAGCGCGAAGAAGCGATTTCCCTAACGGAACACCGTAATATCGGAATGTTGACGTTTCCTAATCTGAGGGATGAATTTTTATGAACCAGGAGTATGACTCAATGCAATGCATAAACAAGCTCAAACACAGATATTTCTTTACCAAATATTCGATATAAATATCTAGAAAATTGACAAATTTTAAAAATTGTTTAGAATTTGAAGATCGTGAAATCTTTATGAAATGACCAATTAAACCCGTTTTTGCCAGATTTAGGCAAAAGATAATAATATTCCAGTGGAAATTGGGCCTCATTTCGGCAAAAATGCATTGCTTGATTGGCAATCCTGGTATACGAAGTCCAGAATCAAGAGAAAGATAGACCGTCTGCCCCATTACAATATTTTTTTTTCAAAAATGCATGTTTACTGCATTTTTATAATAAAAAAGCAAATACAGAAATAACAACTTTCTCGTGTTGTACAAGGAATTTCTCATCTTCGTTTTTTCTTTACATTAAGAAATTAACAAAATAAAGGAAGTTTAGTCACTGTTGGTGGACCAGGAGTCCCCGAGGGCACATGTAGCCAAGTTCGATCAATTTCGGTTGATCGTTTCTTCAACGCATTCTAAATTTCTGTTATCAAAATTTCTTGAAATTTCTAAAAAGTGGGTCCTGTAGCATCATATCCCACCCATCTTGCTACGTCTTTCGATACGCTTTTTCGACATAGTAACTTTCATACTTTTTTGGCTTATTACATTGTTTAGATTTGAGGATCACTGATGAGGGTTAAGTAACCGAAACGTGCATGTCTGGTCCACGTTGCCAATTTATCTGTTCTTAAATGATGCTATTCAATTTGAAGACGTTTACACTATTTTCTGAAGCTATTTTATTACCAAAAACCTTCACGGCAAGGGATTTTTTTCTTCTCACAAGTCTTAAATATATACTATTGAATATACCTTTTATTCTGCCACAGGAAACAGTGGCAGCAGTGTGACTTACGATGATTCAGCGAAGACATGTGTTTTCACAATCAGTGAAATATTACCATTGCCCTCAAAAGTAATCACTCTTGAAAAGAATTCTAAGGTAGGTAAATTTTTCAATTTATGCAGATAACTGTCTTGTTTTTTTTTTCACAGTGTTTTAACGTACTGTATACGTAGATTCATTCGCTGTGTATTTACCTTCGCTACATTTGCGCTCGACCTCCTGTCGAGAAAGTTTGTCTCAGTGAATTGAAATACCAAAGGTATTTAAATCAAATTGAACAGTGGCGGATCTACTAGTCATAGTCCATTTGGAAAGGTTTACTAAAGTAAAGAAAATGATTATACTAATACAGTACCTGTATACTAGTTAGCTCTACTGGTCAATGACCAGTCGGTCTTATGCGATCGCCCTGTATCCGTCGTCCGTACGTTCGTCTGTCCTTTAAACATTTATTGTGGTTTCAAGTCGTCTGAAACTGTTAATGATGGAAAGTTAATTCCTTCTGCAACATGATGGGACTATGTTCTAGTTGTGCACCTGATATTGTGGTTGAGCCCCTGACTCCCAGGGTCTTAGAAAATGGGTATGGTCATTTCTTTCTATATAGCTTTATGCAATCTTGTGGTCGTTATTTCTACGAAATTATAATGATAGTAAAATTAATTCTTTTTGCAATATCAAAAGTTTATGATCTACATGTGCACCTAATATTTTGTTTGAGCCCCTGACCCCAAGGGTCTTAGAAAATGGTTGTGGTCATTTTCTCCTATATAACTCAATGTAATCTTTGGGTTACCATTTCTCAAAAAGTATAAATGGTAGAAAATTAATTTTTAGCTCTACTGGTCTATGAGCAGTCGAGCTTATGCGATCGCCCTTTGTGCGGCGCCCGGCGTCCGTCCGTTCTTGTGGTTACGAGTCCTCTGAAACTGTTGGTGATGGAAAGTTCATTCTGTTTGCAACAAATTCAAATTCAAATTCTTTATCGCATTAAACTCATCATAAAAGTCATTATGCAGTTCATTACATAGAAACACACAAGTAGTTCATTACATAGAAACACACAAGAAATCACAAATAACGAAAAATGAATATAAATGGATAAACATATACATGCGCCAGTAATTAGCAGGACAATGTACATTGGTCTAGATTCAGAAATCAAAAAACAATTGAATGATTGTACTTATTAAGACTGGGACTTTAAGACCTTCTCGGGTTTGATCGCGTACAAAATATATGTCTTAAAAGGACGATACAAAATTTCAGAATATCATCGTTGCAATTCATAATGAAATTAAAATTATCCATTTCAGCTAATTCAAAAAATCGTGGACACGTATTAGTAATAAGAGAAAATACTTCGTTTCTTTTCATTTCATAACGTTTACATTTCATCATCACTTGGAACTCATCTTCGATCTCTGATGATGAGCAGAAATGACATATTCGTATGTCCAAAGGTGTTATAGGTCTTTTATGTCTTCTTGTCTCCACATGAAGGTCATGGGCACTTATTCTAAATTTCGTAAGAAGACGTCTGTCTTTTAAGTTCAACTGATCACAATAATCTTCGTATCGTAAATTACATTTAACTTTACAGTAAGTTCTTAATTTTGAATTGTTATTGATCGAATCCAACCAAAGTGAATGGAATTTCCCTCTCAATTCAGATTCGAGAATATTAGTATTTATACTCAAAATATCACTAAAACGGAAAGTCCCACAAATATATCGTACCCATGTTATCCAGGAATGTCCGTTATTGATGTCAATGAGTTCAGCTTCGCACAAACAGTCATTCCGGGCCGCCAGGAGGCGGTCCGTCGACTGAAATGGTTTTAGGTTTTGGCACTGTAATTCTGCGGGATAGTCATTGATATTTGTACATGATTAATATTTAAGTTTCTTTGAGAAACATGCTACAGAGAAATAACAAGTTTGATTCTTTCATTTTGAAATAAAGATGATTACTAAGTAAAGAAAGATTACTGTATTTTAATCTAATGTGTATTTGCAGCCGATGCTCTATTTTTGACATACAGTATGTAAACAGGCACGCGTGCTTAGCCTGACAAAGACTCGGCAGCTAATGCGTATCTATAAATAACTGTCAAGGCATCCCGTTGTTTGGTACTTGATGCATTAAATTTCAACCTCATGTAACTTTCAACGGAAGGACTTGTATATGGAAAAGGAAAAGTGAAAAAAACTCGGTGTATTCTAATATAAGAAATTCATTTTCTTATATTACAAATTCATTTTCTGGTATTAAAAATTCATTTCCCATTTTCTAATACCTACTATTTTTTATATTGGAAAAATAGTTTTTTTTAACTCAGATATTTATTAAATTCATTTTCTTACATAACAAAACGATTTTCAACTATTAGAAAATTTAACTTCTTGGTATAATTTCTAATATGGGAATATTTTTATTTTTCATTTAACATTTTTTTTTTTTTGAAAATTCAATTTCTTGCATTAAAATTGATTTTGTAATACATGTATTTAAAATTAATTTCCTGTTATAAGAAATAAAACAACGACTTTCTGAAACAGAAAATCAAAAGTACCTCTCATAATCATGATAATGACTGCTTCTATTCAACATGGCTGACGCATACCTAGTCTTAGAAATTCATTTTATAATCCTAGAAATCCAGTTTATTTTCTAATATAAGAAATCTATCTTTAAATATTTGAGATTTATTTTCAAATATTAGATCTTCATTGTCAATTAAAAGAAATTAATTTTCTATTATATGAAATCTATTTTTCTAATATTAGAAAATGAATATTCTATTATAATCCTAGTAATCCAGTTTATTTTCTAATATAAGAAATTTATCTTTAAAATATTAGAAAATGAATATTCCATATCAGGAAAATAATTTCTAATATTAGAAAATAATTTCTAATATTAGAAAATAATTTCTAATATTAGAAATAAATTTCTAATGTTAGAAATAAATTTCTATTAGAAATGAATTTCTAATGTAAGAAATTAATTTCTGATATAAAAAAGAATTCCTTATACTAGTACTAGAAATGAATTTAGAATATTAGAAAATACCCATTTTTGTCATTATAGACCTGTCATACTAGTACACATGGTTTATATTACTCAACGAGGGACCCAATATTTAGAAATTGTAAGAAATTTTGAGAACAGAAGTTTTAGAATGCGTTGAAGTAACGATGAACCGAAATCAATCAAACTTGGCAACATGTGCCCTCGGGGACTCCTGGTCCACCAGCAGTGACACTCACCAAGTGGTATGAATATGAACGTCTTCAAAATGAATAGCATCATTTAAGAACAGATAAATTGGCAGCATGGACAAGACATGCACGTTTCGGGTACTTAACCCTCGTCAGTGATCCTCAAATCTAAACAGTGTATTATGCCATAAAAGTATGAAAGGTACTTTGTCGAAAAAGAGTACCGAAAGACGTTGCAGGATGGGTGGGATATGATTCTGCTTAACCCACTTTTTAGAAATTTCAAGAAATTTTGATAACAGAATTTGATATAGAGGTCCGGATTATTCGTTGTACTCCTCGGAGGTTACAAAGTTCACGAAGAAGGACCGTAGCCGAAACCTAAGACGTACGGAACCAAAACCAAAGAAGAACAACCGTAAAAAGTTAAAGAAGTGAATTAAACCGCTGTTGTGTTTTAGTGAAAAAAGCAGAGTAAATGTTTAATACTAGATATGTGTTATCATTTATGCTCCTTATTCATGTTTAATATTGATAATTGCATTTGTACATTGCTTATTATATATAATGAATGTTTTAGGTACGTATTGGTCTTGGGATAAGGTATTTCTTTTGTAGGTGATTGACTGTGAACATTGATAACTATGTGAAAAAAGGGTCACTCTTAAAAGAACAATGAAAAAGAACTCGACATGAAAATGACTTTAATTTCATGTGCTTTGATTTGGTCGAATTAATCTTAATTACGGCATTCAGAGTGAACCTGATGGTATTTCATTGAGTTATGCATTATTGTGGTGTCAAGGCCATGCGTTTAGAAAAAAACCAAGTATTATAACAGATTCACATAAAAATATGGATGATAATTGAAATTTACCTTAAAAATTAAAAATTACTGTAGCATTTGATTGACAATCGAAATAATTTGAATCTTGGTCATTTTCTTTATTAGGGGAGTATTGTAACCATATGGTCTCTTCCCCGCAATAATTATGCTAGTTAATTATTCATATTAGTTAAGAATATGTATATGGAAATTGCTAACTTGAGTTTACTATAGTAAAAGGGGAATCGTTCTAACTTAATTCCCTGACTTTTTATTTCGAACATAGACGATGTGTTGTCCATTAATAATCCAAAATTCGCGGATTACCTGAGCAGTATCTATCCTTCGGAGCTTGAAGTCAAAGAAACTACAGAGACAAATAATTCAGCATCCTATTTAGACATAATGTTGTCCTACGACACTGATGGTCACATAAACACCTCACTCTATGACAAACGTGACGACTTCAATTTCAGCATTACAAACTTTCCTTTTCTGAGTAGCAACATCCCTTCATCGCCTGCTTATGGCGTGTTCATATCTCAGCTGATACGCTATGCCAGAGCAAGTACAAAATATACGGATTTTGTTCTGAGGGCTAGGCGTCTTTCAGATAAGCTTCTCAGTCAGGGATATGTTTGTGACCGACTAACATCGTCACTGAGGAAGTTCTACGGTCGATATGGGGAACTCGTCATACACTATGATGTCCCACTCTCCAGAATGGTGGATGATATTCTGTCATAGACCATTTGAACCATCCAACCAAAGATTGTACTCTATGTCTTCCGAAATGGAAGTTACCGGATGTGACAGTTCTACCGAATTGAAGCGGCGGGTGTTGCATGCAAGCAGGAGATGCTTACTCTTCCTGGGCATCTGGTCTCACTCTCATATCGGGAGTCCGCTTCTTTTCATGTGCTGGAGGTTTTTGTTTGTATGCTTTGGTTTCTGTTTTATCCTGATTTTTTATGCCTTCTGTTTCTGATATTCTGAATTATCGATTTTGTGCTGTATGCAGGGATATGGTCATTATCCATATTTGTCATTCACATTGAGACAATTAGTTTATTTTGTAAATTCTGATATCTGTTTAACTTGATTCCCAAGATGCTACGAACACTGCAGTGTTCGGCAAACCTGCAAATACTAGGTAGCCTTTGTTCTCCACACGAGTTCATTGAAAGCATATTGGAAATCTCCCCGTAAAAGCCATTAAGGTTCTATATTTGGAAGAATCTAATTTCCAAAATGTCTTTTTAACTAAAAACCAATTCTTTATTATTTTGCAGGTGTAAGCAATTTTCAATCGTCCACATATATGACAAATATGAATAATGACCATATCCCTGTATACAGCACAAATTCAATAATTCAGAAATTCAGAAACCGAAGGCATACAGAATCAGGATAAAACAGGAACCAAAGCAAACAAATAAAAACATCCACCATATGAAAAGAAGCGGACTCCCGATATGGGAGTGAGACCAGGTGCCCAGGAAGAGTAAGCATCTCCTGCTTGCATGCAACATCCGCCGCTTCAATTCATTAGGTCTAACTGTCACATCCGGTTACTTCCATTTCGTAAGACTTAGAGTACAATCTTTGGTTGGTCGGTTCAAATGGTCTCTGACAGAATATTACCCACCATTCTGGAGAGTGGGACATCATAGTGTATGACAAGTTCCCCATATCGACCGTAGAACTTCCTCAGTGACGATGTTAGTCGGTCACAAACATATCCCTGACTGAGAAGCTTATTTGAAAGACGCCTAGCTCTCAGAACAAAATCCGTATATTTGGTACTTGATCTTGGCATAGCATATCAACTGAGATATGAACACGCCATAAGCAGGCGATGAAGGGATATTGCTACTCAGAAAAGGAAAGTTTGTAATGCTGAAATTGAAGTCGTCATGTTTGTCATAGAGTGAGGTGTTTATGTGACCATCAGTGTCGTAGGACAACATTATGTCCAAATAGGATGCTGAATTATTTGTCTCTGTAGTTTCTTTGACTTCAAGCTCCGAAGGATAGATACTGCTGAGGTAATACGCAAATTTTGGATTATTGATGGACAACACATCGTCTATGTATTGTAAGTCAAGTTGAAGTCAGAAGCTAAGTATCTTTTCCCTTCAGAGACAAAAGATTGAATGAATCCAGCTTCATACGAGTATAGGAAAATATCGGCAAGGAGTGGGGCACAATTGGTCCCCATTGGAATTCCGACAATTTGCTGGAAGACCTTTCCTCCAAACACCACAAAATGTTGTCGATCAGAGAGTTTAACATCTGAATAATATCCGTTTCAGTGTACTTATCCCCTCCTTTGTTTTATTTTCAGAATCGGAATTTCCTTTTACAAAGTAAGTTTTGTCGTAGTTAACAACAATAAATCGGTATTCGCGATTGCCGTTCTTACTTGTAAACGCATTACTTATGATTTTTGCGAGTCTGTCTTTCAATTTAGAATTAAAATTGTAGTGTAAAGTGTCGAAAAATCAAAGGCTTTGATCGAATAGACTCTACTAAAATGAGTGGATTTCAGATGTTCTGAAAGTTCCTTATAATTCTTTAAAATCCACATCTGGTTGATACCACTGCGAGAATATACTGTCGAACAATATTTTTGAAGCCAAGATTTGATTTCAGATAAACCTTTGGTGAGTAAGATTAATACTGTTTTGTAGAACATTTTGAGGAACCAGCGATGAAATGTTGTTTGTACGGATTCTTATGCATTTTAGGTATGCAGGATAAGTATGGTAAATCTAAATTGTTTGTCTCGAAGCCAAAGGAAGCAAGAGCTGATTTGTGATTATCTATTATTTCAGAGACAGAAAGGTTTACTGGGGTGTAAGTGGGATTTCCAGGTGTCGATGCAACGTTTTGCCGACCAGTTTAACTTTTAGACTCCGCTCTCATACTGTCAACATGTTACGCTTTTAGAAGAAATAAATTTAGACTTCTGTTCGTATGTTTCAATATGACAATATAATACAAAGGAGGGGATCTCCAACAACACAAGGTTGTAGCACCCACAGCAAAACCCCAAAACACCCAATGCAAAAACACAAAGCAGACAAGCACAGAAAGAGACGCATAAGGGACAAGGAACGTCAACGCACAACACAGAAACATTAAACACAAAGGACTACACATAAACCAACGAGACCAATGGGCAACCGGATAATACATAACGCGAACTACACACTAAACCTGAGGCCATAGGCTTACATATTTTTCAAACTTGCATATTTGATGAATCATTGATGAAACTTTCATAGAATTACCTTGACCTACTTTTGAGTGATTTTTAGCTCACCTGAGCCAAAGGCTCTAGTGAGCTATTGTCATAGCGATCCGTCCGGCGTCCGTCGTCCCTCGTGTGTCGTCTGTCTGTCGTAAACTTTTCACATTTTCAACTTCTTCTCAAGAATTGCTTAAGGGATTTTGATGAAACTTGGTAGGTATAAAGTACTAATGATCCCCTACAAGTGTTGTTGTTTGTCGTCCGGATCCCTCAACAGGTGGCGCCGCCACAGGCAAAAGTAGGTCACGGGGGGTACCCTCCCTTGACAAACTTCTTCTTCAGAACGGAAGCACGTATCGACAAACCGAAAGCATCAGGATGATCTAGAGAGATGTCTTAAGAAGTGTTGTTATTTTTGGTTCCACTCTGAAGTCAAATTTTTGACGTCTCTTCGGACTTAGTCAGAAATGCAAATTTTTGCACTATTTCTTTAAATAACTCAATAAGTGTATGATTTTACACACTCATTTACTGCATATTTATCATATATAACTTACTTAATGCTTTGATATGTATTTTATGCTCAAATTTTATTTTTTTAATTTTTTATGATTTTTTTTTCTTATGTAAAAAGGAAGGGGGGGGGGGGGGTGATTTTCATACATTTTCTGCTTCTTTTCTATAACCACTCTTCAGATTGTCATGACATTTTGTAGGTATGAGGTACTCATGCATGGTACCCTTCAAGTGAAAGAATTTTGTCAAGATATCCACTTTTGGATTTTTAAGGAATGTTTTTTAAGATTGTACATAGGTATAATGTACTATGTTTTCTTACCAAAAATAGGAGAAAAATTCTCAAATCGCACCGGGTTAAACACATTGATACTACTTTTGAATGAAGAAATTTTATTTGAATCACAAAAAAAATGCCGTAAAGATTAAAAGTACACAACTTTTTAGCTCACCTGAGCGAAGCTCAAGTGAGCTATTGTCATAGCGCACCGTCCGTCGTCCGTCCGTCGTCCGTCGTAAACTTTTTGACATTTTCAACTTCTTCTCCAGAACCACTGAAGGGATTTTGATGAAACTTGGTAGGATTGAAGTACTCATGGTCCCCTACAAGTGTTGTTGTTTTTCGTCCGGATCTGTCAACAGGTGGCGCCACCACAGCCAAAAGTAGGTCACGGGGGGTACCCTCCTTTGACAAACTTCTTCTTCCGAACCGAAGCATGTATCGACAAACCGAAAGCATCAGGATGATCTAGAGAGATGTCTTAAGAAGCGTTGTTATTTTTGGTTCCACTTCGAAGTCAAATTTTTGACGCGTTTTTGACGTCTTTTCGGACTTAGTCAGAAATGCATATTTTTGCACTATTTCTTTAAATAACTCAATAAGTGTATGATTTTACACACTCATTTACTACATATATATCATATTTAACTTACTTAATGCTTTGATATGTATTTTATGCTTAAATTTTATTTTTTTGATTTTTTATGAATTTTTTTCTTATGTAAAAAGGAAGGGGAGGGGGGGGGGTGATTTTCATACATTTTCTGCTTCTTTTCTATAACCACTCTTCAGATTGTCATGACAATTTGTAGGTATGAGGTACTCATGCATGGTACCCTACAAGTGAAAGAATTTTGTCAAGATATCCACTTTTGGATTTTTAAGGAATATTTTTTAAGATTGTACATAGGTATAATGTATGTTTTCCATGCCCAATGGACCCATGGGGAGTGGCTTCAAACCCCGGCGGGACCCCAACAAATTTTTTTTCCCTTTTTAGCTCACCTGAGCGAAGCTCAAGTGAGCTATTGTCATAGCGCACCGTCCGGCGTCCGTCGTCCGTCGTAAACTTTTTGACATTTTCAACTTCTTCTCCTGAACCACTGAAGGGATTTTGATGAAACTTGGTAGGATTGAAGTACTCATGGTCCCCTACAAGTGTTGTTGTTTTTCGTCCGAATCTGTCAACAGGTGGCGCCACCACAGCCAAAAGTAGGTCACGGGGGGTACCCTCCTTTGACAAACTTCTTCTTCAGAACCGAAGCATGTATCGACAAACCGAAAGCATCAGGATGATCTAGAGAGATGTCTTAAGAAGCGTTGTTATTTTTGGTTCCACTTCGAAGTCAAATTTTTGACGCGTTTTTGACGTCTTTTCGGACTTAGTCAGAAATGCATATTTTTGCACTATTTCTTTAAATAACTCAATAAGTGTATGATTTTACACACTCATTTACTACATATATATCATATTTAACTTACTTAATGCTTTGATATGTATTTTATGCTTAAATTTTATTTTTTTGATTTTTTATGAATTTTTTTCTTATGTAAAAAGGAAGGGGAGGGGGGGGGGTGATTTTCATACATTTTCTGCTTCTTTTCTATAACCACTCTTCAGATTGTCATGACAATTTGTAGGTATGAGGTACTCATGCATGGTACCCTACAAGTGAAAGAATTTTGTCAAGATATCCACTTTTGGATTTTTAAGGAATATTTTTTAAGATTGTACATAGGTATAATGTATGTTTTCCATGCCCAATGTTTCAGGTGCAACTACAGGAAAAAAACCTTCTTTGTATGATTAATCATTTTTAGATCGACCTTTCATCCATAGTTACAGCTGATAATTCAACAAGTGACACATGCTTCAATGTCTTATTGATTGACCTTTTATGTGATATGATTCAATTATTTAAATTCTTTATACTTATTTAGAATTTTATTTTTAAAGTCGGGAACAAGATTTCAAAAGCGGCCATGTTTTGCCGTGTACCCGAAGGGGATTCCCCATGTAGAAATGTGATACCTTTAGTACTGCGATACATTTCAGGAGATACAGTGGAAACGGAATAGAGTTTTATTTAATGAAATGTGCATTATACTTGGAACACTTTCATAATGGTTAGCATTCATGTACTTGGAACACTTGCATATACTTGTTATCATGTATAAAGTTTGCTCGAATTTCCTCTGTCTTAGACTCTCTTAGATGAAGTAATTTACGGACTGATTTCTTGAAGAAACGTCTAATGAGTAATCTCTTCCTCCGGATTTTGAGAATGCATAGGACATTTAATATCTGAAATTCTTGAAATAAATAATACAGTTCAGAGTTCCTGAAATCTTCCTATTAAATGTTGGACCACAGAAAGCTGTTGTTTAAATAGAGTAAATAAATTATTATTTACAACCATAAGCCACTGTGTTCGACATCTTGTATGTATAATATTTCTAAGACGAACACAGAGGCCTGAGGTTGTGAACAATAAAACATTTTCTCTCATAAAATGACAGGTTCCTGTGATAAGACATTTGGGAATTTTTATCTGTTCAAATAATAGATACATGATGAGTTTTTATCGGACCAAATAACTTTTTGTGGGCAAATCCTATGCAACCGATACATTTCATGAACTCTCTCCGCTAACAACTTGTCCGTGTATCAGACCTTTGAAGAGGTAAAACAATTTGTTAACAGTAAATAACCATGTCGTAGGTCTGCTAGTTGGACAAGCTTAACAATTTCATGGGCCTTTTAATTTGTTTCAAACTACGAAACCTAGAGAAACCACTTGAGTTGTTGAACAGTGTATGCTGAAATGCGACGCTCCTTCTCGCCTGTTGAAATATGCATAGGCAAGAAGCGCCGCATTTCAGCATGTTCACTGAAAATTATTTGTTCAAGTGGCTTCACTGGGTCATGAGGTTTGATACACCATACACTGCTTTTTAGCTCTACTGGTCTCAGACCAGTCGAGCTTATGCGATCACCCTTCGTCCGGCGTCTGTCCGTCTGTCCGTCTGTCCGTCTGTCCGTCTGTCCGTCTGTCCGTAAACAATTCTTGTCCGGACAACTCCTCTGAAACTGTTAGAGATAGAAACTTAATTCTTTTTGTATTTTACTTGGTCCATGGTCTAGTTGTGCACCTGACATTCAGTTTCAGTCCTTGACTCCCAGGGTCTTAGAAAATGGGCGTGGTCATTAAATTCTATGTAATTTTGTCCGGATTGCTCTTCTTTCACTATTAATGATAGAGACATAATTCTTTTTGCAATATGATGGGTCTGTAGTCTAGTTGTGCACCTGATATTTTGTTTGAGCCAATGACCCCCAGGGTCTTGGAAAAGGGTGTGGCCATTTTCTTTTATATTATTCCATATAATCTTATGCTTACAGCGCTGACACTATAAATAATGGAGACTAAATTCTTTACGCAATATGATGGGTCTGTAATCTCGTTGTCCACCTCATATTTTGTTTGAGTCTCTGACCCCAAGGGTCTTAGAAAATGGGTGTGGTTGTTTTCTCTCTATTAAACTACATGTGATCTGATCATGATAGCTAATTTCCCAGAATTTATGGATAATAGTTAATTGATTTATTCCAAAATATTATCGGTTTGCAGTTTAGATGTCATTACAGTATTTTACTTCAGTCCCTGTTCCCTAGGATTCTGGAAAATGGGTATATGGCTATTTTCTCTTACCCTATCTACATGCATTTAGAGTACATAAGTGACAGAAACTATAAATAAACAAAGATATTGCAATTTTACAATATTATCATAGATGAGTCTGTAATTTAGTTTTTCTCATATTTTATTTGGGACCTGACCCAGGATTTTATCTTCAATTCTATAGAAACGCTAGGGGATAGTTTCGGAATTTCCTCTGATCAATCAATCAACATGAAAATCTTTTCTTTAGTGTTTATACAGTGCAAGAAAGATATCAAATAGTCAAAATGCATGTATTTCTCACTTATTTTTTATTTCTTTAACATGTTTAAGGTGTAAGATATTTGGGGGGAGTAGTGAGAATTTTTGTTGCAAGAGTACTAGAATGTCCGAAGTGATCACAGACTTGAGCTGTGCTTTCTGTTAAATGGGAACACCAGAATCACAAAGATTGATCATTTTATCAAATAAAACAGCAATAATGCATCCTTCACATTGCCAAATGAAAGGAATATTGTGCTTGTGTAAGTTTTTTTTGAGGGGGGGGGGAGAGGGGGGAGGTAACTAGAATGTCCTAAGTGATCACAGACTTGAGCTGTGCTTTCTGTTAAATGGGAACACCAGAATCACAAAGATTGATCATTTTATCAAATAAAATAGCAATAATGCATCCTTCACATTGCCAAATGAAAGGAATATTGTGCTTGTGTAAGTTTTTTTTTTGAGGGGGGGGGGAGGTAACTAGAATGTCCTAAGTGATCACAAACTTGAGCTGTGCTTTCTGTTAAATGGGAACACCAGAATCACAAAGATTGATCATTTTATCAAATAAAATAGCAATAATGCATCCTTCACATTGCCAAATGAAAGGAATATTGTGCTTGTGTAAGTTTTTTTTTGAGGGGGGGGGGGAGGTAACTAGAATGTCCTAAGTGATCACAGACTTGAGCTGTGCTTTCTGTTAAATGGGAACACCAGAATCACAAAGATTGATCATTTTATCAAATAAAATAGCAATAATGCATCCTTCACATTGCCAAATGAAAGGGATATTGTGCATGTGTAAGCTTTTTTTGGGGGGGGGGGGAGAGGGGGGAGGTAACTCTTACATCTTTCTTTCTTCTTATAAATTCCTCCACTGCTTGGAGTACCACCCCCAATGGGTTGTAAAACTGTATGGTTTGATAAAATTTTTCATAATGTTTACATTAAAGCAAGTGACACATGTTTTAAAAGAAGATAATATAACAAGAGATGCCTTATTGGCATATCTACTATGTGTTAATCAAATTTAAAAAAAATTAAAATAAAATACTAAAAAAAATCATTTGTAAAAGCCGACTCATACAAAAATATTTCAACCCAGGAAAACTTCTACCAAAATTTTCCTTTATTGCCATTTGACAATATTATCATAGATGAGTCTGAAATTTAGTTTTTCTCATATTTTATTTGGGGCCTGACCCAGGATTTTATCTTCAATTCTATAGAAACGCTAGGGGATAGTTTCGGAATTTCCTCTGATCAATCAATCAACTTCAAAATCTTTTCTATTATGTTTATACCATGTAAGAAAGATAACAAACAATCAAAATGCATGTATTTCTTACTTATTTTTTAATTGTTTAAGGTGTAAGAATTTTAGAGAGAGTAGTGAGACTTTTTGTTGCAAGAGTAGAATGTCCTAAGTGATCACGGACTTGAGCTGTGCTTTTTGATAAATGGAAACACCAGAATCACAAAGATTGATCATTTTATCAAATAAAATAGCAATAATGCATCCTTCACATTGCCAAATGAAAGGTGCTTGTGTAAGTTATAGAAGTTGAATTTGTAACAGGAGAGGGAGAGATGTGACTGTACCGGGAATCGAACCCGAGATCTTCTGCTATCAAGGCAGACGCTCTTACCAATTGAGCTATCTGGGCATGATGCCTGTTCCTGCCACACTCCTCTCTACCAATTTTTCAGGTTTCCATGCACTGGAAACCTCACACTAAACTCAGCTCCACCTTGAGCCATTTAGTTTGGTGCCAATTCTGTAACAGGAGAGGAAAAGATGTGACCGAACCGTGAATTGAACCCGAGACCTTCTGCTATCTGGGCAGACGCTCTTACCAACTGAGCTATCTGGGTACGATACCTGTAACTGCCATAAATTAGTGGTAATAAACTAATGTTTCAGGCCTTCTTGTCAATTGGACCTCGAGTCATTTTGTCCTTTTAAAATTTGACCAATCAAAAACATCATTTCAACCTCATGCAGATTTTGAAATATTTTTCTGAACTGGGATATATGGTAGAAATGTTTTCTATAGAGGATCAAATATTTCATACCGGTATGTAAAAATATTTTGTATTATATTTTAATAATTAGCTTCTGTCTACATTAATACCACATTCGCCCTAAAAGTTCATGTTCTTCGTTCAATATTCTATTTACATTGTTTTACATTTACTAAATAAATAGCCTAAAACCTTTTTAGGTTTTAGAACAAAATGGCCGATACTTTTAAAATTTCACTCGGTAGGCCACATGTCCTATTATGTTTAATTTCAATCTGAAACTGCCTGATTACTTGATCTAAGTATTTTCACTGGTCAGTATAAGAAAGAAGGAAATATCTCTTAATATAATAGAGTATCCTATGCAATACTATTTCAGCTCAAATGAGAGGTTATTTATGCCTTTAGTCTTAATTTTATAAAAGGGCATATAGTGGTAGGTCTGTCTGTTCATCTGTTTGTCTATCCATCCGACTGTCAGTATATCATTCCATTCAACTAAATTCTGATGAAAGGGTATAAGATAATAGAGCTGTCATATATTGTATGTCTATGAACCTTGAGATTTAGGCTCATCTTTTGGAGCCAAATTTTTAACCTTTGACCCCATCACTGACCTTTGACCCACATTTTTTGAAAAATAAAAACATCTGTTATTTTAGTTTTGATACATATGGTATGTTATACATGTTGTATATACACGTTTTAAGTAATTCTCTCACATTCTAGAGAAATCTAAGGCACGGTCCATTTGATATTCTTGGGGGGGGGGAGGAACTCCGTTTTTTTTCAAAAAAAAAATTTTGCTCTGAATTTTGATGAAAAAAATTAATTAGGAATTGATGGATATGCATTGGCATGTGGTTGTTGGTTCTAATAAAAAAAACTGATACACATTTATCCCGCCTCTGGCAAATTTCTTGCAATCTGATTGGTCGAGAAGAACCAAATATTATGTTGTATTATTTTACTAACAGAATATTATTTTGATATCCTGCTTCTACTAAGATGCTTTATGCTTTTGAAGTCACCAAAATGCTTTAGAATATGTTGACGTAACATACACAAACCAAAAGCGATTCAGCGGGATAAATTCGTTATAGAGTGTTTTACAGGGGGGATACAGAAATATATTGGGTCGATGAAAAAAGTGGTATTAGGCAAGGTGAAGTCCAGCATTCATTCTCTTGAGTGTATATGTACAAATCTACCAGGAGAGCTTCAGTCTCATCAGAGACTTCTGGTTGGAAAACAAACTGGCCCAATTTCTGCACAACTCACTTGAATTGATAAATATTGGATTAAAACGATTTTAACTGTACGTTTCATGTATTTGGGATGAAATCAATACTATTCAAAAGCATTCTTAGATTTCAGTATACTTTAATATGAATAAAGGTAAAACCGAAAAATCTTTGTTTTTTATGCCCCTGGAATAAAAGATTCGGGAGCATATAGTTTTTGGCCTGTCTGTTTGTCTGTCTGTTTTCCGAAAAACTTTTACATTGGGCATAACTTTTAAATGGAAGCTGGTGATAGAGGTTTCATATTTCACATGTGTATTCCTTGTGACAATACCTTTCCATTGATACCAAAATTTTTGACCTCGTGACCATAACCTTGACCTTTGACGTACTTCTCAAAAACTTTAACATTGGACATAACTTTTGAATGGTAGTGATAGAGGTTTCAAATTTTACATGTGTATTCCTTGTGACAAGATCTTTCCATTGATACCAATATTGCGCTGACCCTGACCTCTCACATACATTGTACTTAACAGAAAATGGCCTTTATACTAACAAAGATGCCGCCGGGGGCATTCTCGTTTCACAAACACAGGCTTTATAATTTCTGGCATGCTAGCTATCAATAATGAAAGGTTTTGTGTTCAATTTTAAATAAACTTAATTTATGAAATCATTTCATTGTTTTATTCTTTTTCTGCTGCACATTAATGTACAATATGATTTCATTTTTGATGTTGCATAATTGAACTATACTAGCTGGGCATATGAGGTTGGACCACTTTATCTGTCTTTTCAAATCAGTAAAAAAGTTATTGTTTTGAAATGTGGCTATTTTTTTCTTTTTTTTACTTTTAAAGGTTGTCTGAAAAAAAAAAACTTCTCTGCATCCGGCAAAAATCTTTTTAGGAAGGTTGTGGGCTAAAATCCTGGTACTGGCACTATCAGTATTCAATATCAGTATGTCAATTAGAGCGTGCATGGGTATCAGGTGAGCGTTGTGCCCCCTGGGGCTCTTGTTTAATATTTTTTCAAAGCCATGCACCTGGTTCCGGACCGGAATTATTCGAATTTTATGATCTGAGGACCCATTTTCACACGTATTCTTCCACACATTTAGATGTCTCACACACTTTAAACTATATTCAAAATTTTATTTCATCTATCTAGTAAACAATCACGGGAAGACAATTCAAGATAAACATTGTGTGTATTTTCCACCAATTGTTGAAAATAATAAGAAAATAATCGGAACTATTTGACAGGACAATGACCTAGATATTTCTTCTTCTTCTTCTTCCTTGGTATCACCCTCCGCTTATCGGAGCACTCCCCAGAGGGGATCACATATTATTAAACTTTGACATTATATATCAAGACAATATTTCAAATTCCTCTCATTACTCCTCAACACTCACAACTCACCACTCGTTCACCATGCTCTATACAAGGTACCTTCCACTATGTATGCAAGTGTATGCGGTGTATGCGGAGAAGGTGTGATTTATGTACTACAGTGGGTTGTCCGTATTTCCAACGGCAATCTCCTCAGCCGCAGCTGCCGAGGGGCCACTCAGACCGTTTTAGTTCCCTCCGAGTCAGAGAACAGGTGGGGGCGAGATGATAAATCACCTCTGAGAAAGTCCGCCTTCAACGGGATTCGAACCTAGGATCTTCAGATTGAAAATCCGGCGCTCAACTGACTGAGCTATGCGCCCCACATTAATTCATCTTCGTCCCCAAGGCGCAAAGTAGTACTGCGATACATTTCAGGAGATACAGTGCAAACGGAATAGATTTTTATACTTGGAACACTTTCATAATGGTTATCATTCATGTACTTGGAACACTTGCATATACTTGTTATCATGTATAAAGTTTGCTCGAATTTCCTCTGTCTTAGACTCTCTTAGATGAAGTAATTTACGGACTGATTTCTTGAAGAAACGTCTACTGAGTAATCTCTTCCTCTGGATTTTGAGAATGCATAGGACATTTAATATCTGAAATTCTTGAAAATAAATAATTCCGTTCAGAGTTCCTGAAATCTTCCAATGAAATGTTGGACCACAGAAGCTGTTGTTTTAATAGAGAAAATAAATTATTATTCGCAACCTTAAGCCACTGTGTTCGTCATCTTATATGTAATATGAACTATAGCAAAGCCATGAAGGGGACGTAGCACTGATAGAAAAGTTAAAAGAAAGGAGGGGATCTCAAACAACACAACAGTAGGTTGCAGCACCCATAGCAAAACCCCAAAACACCCAATGCAAAAAAAAAAAAACACACACACACACACACAGAACAGACACCCACAGAAAGAGACTCAAAAGGGACACCAACTCACACCATAGAAACATTAAACATAGAAGACCACACATAAACCAACGGGCAACTGGTGCAGACTTAGGACGCCGGCCATCTGCCGTGCCGCGTACGTAGCATACGATGTGGTTATCCTGGATTACGTGTGCACAACCCTCTCTCTATTACGATTTCCCAGAGGTCTCGAAGAACGCACAATTATGGTGTAAAACAACCTCTTCACTGTTAGATGACCATAAACAAGACCATAATGCGCAGGAGTCCAAGCAACACAGATGAATATAAAAATGGATAAGAGGACATGCCGCGTCATGCGTAATACAGTCCGTGCTCTGCCGGCTATAGCGAGCTCATATACGTATGTTATCACCTGAAGAGTCCGACTGACATTTAGAAAGGACATGTGGTCAGGGCCCTGTCTTCTCTAAAGAGGTTGAAGTTCTGTTATCCTCCTAGTTGTGACAATCACAGTGATTTCTACCTCAGCAACGTAATGACATTTAGCTCGTAGTGCTACATGTAGACTCTTGCATATTTTTCTCACCATTGAAACTATTTATCAGTAAAATTCACACACAATGGCAGATTCAAGGGGTGCGGAGGGGGGTGTCCCCCTCCCAGGCACTGACCCCAAAATTTCCAAAAACAGGTATATTTTGGCCCATTTTCAGTAAAAATTGGCGAAATTCGCCCCTTGACCCCCGGCAAAAGGGGCGCTGGATCCACGACTGACACAGGTGATTTAGCCAGAGCGAAATATTATAATTTCTACCACATGGACAAAACAGCATGATGACATGAAGCTCTTACCAGCCTCCTGAAAAGCGATAATGTACTTTAAGCTCTGACCTTGAAAACCAAAACGTGCTGTCATATCAATTCATGGACAACACAAAGTTTCATGAAAATCTTATGTTACGGTATATATATATGTATCTGTTGCTTTTCCGTGAGTGTCTGTCTGCAATATCCGTTGGTATTCCAAGCTCAGTATGGTCTTTGCATTAAATTATTGAGACCCCCCCCCTAACCCCCCCCCCCCAAAAAAAACAACAATAAAAACAGATTAAAGGGCTGAAGAAATAATTTGCCGAATCATGCTTATGAATTAATTACCCCCCCCCCCCTTAAAAGGGAAAATGAAATAATAGTTATTAGTAGATCCAGCATGAAATAAATCAAGATTTGACATGTCGATCATTCCGAAAAAATGTTTTCAATCAATATTTGAAGATAACGAGATGTTGCTATAGATAAATAGATAATACTAGTAGACAAGTCACAAATAAATAAAAATGATAGATAAAAAAACTAACTAAATACCACCCCCCACCCCCCTTTAAAAAAATGAAAATGACAATACATCCAGCTTGAAGTAAATGACGACTTACGTGTCATTTCTAGAAAAAAAAATGTTTGCATGCAATCAATATTTTGAGATAATTTAAGAGATGTACAACAATATACATATAGTAGAAACCACAGGTTGCCGATATATCTATCAAAAAACAAAAATCAACCCGTCGTTGTTATTTATCATACGTACAGGGAAAAAAAAGATCCACCAAGGAATTTAAATTGTCAATTTGATCATCGATGTACTATATCTTTGGCGATTCCCCATTGCTCCTTGTAGTTGCATGACATAATTATGAGTGCACGTGTACACTACATGTGAGTGACCTAAATGTCAATGTGACGTAGTCAATGACGCGCCATGCCAGACGAACTTCAAGGACTGGCTGTGCATGCACCGACACTGAGTAAAGTGTGTACAGCACTTGTGGGTACCCATGGGTTCCATTGGTTTTTAGGATGTATACTGTGCAAATTCAGGTATTAGTGGATCAGACTTATTCAAAATTTAGGTTGAATGTTAGATCTACTTTTGTCATTCATCTTCGCCAGTGGCAGTGAAATATCGAAATGTTATGTCGAGGTAGGTTGTGATTATCACACGTTTCAAACTGTAGTTTCGACTAAAATTGATCTGTTACATGTTGCTTGCGGTTCGGCAGTATGATCTTACGATGAAATATTTCATTTCGTGTTTGAATCTCTGTTAAAAAGCGTCTTAATTCCCTCTTTATTTTTTTTTTACTTGTTAGCTCACCTGAGCCATAGGCTCAAGTGAGCTATTGTCATAATGTTGCGTCCGTCGTTCGTCGTCGTCGTCCGTCGTCGTCGTAAACTTTTCACATTTTAAACTTCTTCTCCAGAACGGCTGAAGGGATTTTGATGAAACTTGGTAGGTATGAAGTACTCATGGTCCCCTACAAGTGTTGTTGTTTTTCGTCCGGATCTGTCAACAGGTGGCGCCACCGCAGCCAAAAGTAGGTCACGGGGGTACCCTCCTTTGACAAACTTCTTCTTCAGAACCGAAGCATGTATCGACAAACCGAAAGCATCAGGATGATCTAGAGAGATGTCTTAAGAAGTGTTGTTATTTTTGGTTCCACTTCGAAGTCAAATTTTTGACGCGTTTTTGACGTCTTTTCGGACTTTGTCAGAAATGCACATTTTTGCACTATTTCTTTAAATAACTCAATAATTGTATGATTTTACACACTCATTTACTACATATTTATCATATTTAACTTACTTAATGCTTTGATATGTATTTTATGCTTAAAATTTATTTTTTTGATTTTTTATGAATTTTTTTCTTATGTAAAAAGGAAGGGAGGGGGGTTGATTTTCATACATTTTCTGCTTCTTTTCTATAACCACTCTTCAGATTGTCATGACAATTTGTAGGTATGAGGTACTCATGCATGGTACCCTACAAGTGAAAGAATTTTGTCAAGATATCCACTTTTGGATTTTTAAGGAATATTTTTTAAGATTGTACATAGGTATAATGTATGTTTTCCATGCCAAATGGACCCATGGGGAGTAGCTTCAAACCCCGGCGGGACCCCAACAATTTTTTTTTCCCTTTTTCAGTTTTTTTTTTTTTCTCTTTTTATTAGCTCACCTGAGCCATAGGCTCAAGTGAGCTATTGTCATAGTGTTGCGTCCGTCGTCCGTCGTCGTCCGTCGTCGTAAACTTTTCACATTTTAAACTTCTTCTCCAGAACGGCTGAAGGGATTTTGATGAAACTTGGTAGGTATGAAGTACTCATGGTCCCCTACAAGTGTTGTTGTTTTTCGTCCGGATCTGTCAACAGGTGGCGCCACCACAGCCAAAAGTAGGTCACAGGGGGTACCCTCCTTTGACAAACTTCTTCTTCAGAACCGAAGCATGTATCGACAAACCGAAAGCATCAGGATGATCTAGAGAGATGTCTTAAGAAGTGTTGTTATTTTTGGTTCCACTTCGAAGTCAAATTTTTGACGCGTTTTTGACGTCTTTTCGGACTTTGTCAGAAATGCACATTTTTGCACTATTTCTTTAAATAACTCAATAAGTGTATGATTTTACACACTCATTTACTACATATTTATCATATTTAACTTACTTAATGCTTTGATATGTATTTTATGCTTAAATTTATTTTTTTGATTTTTTATGAATTTTTTTCTTATGTAAAAAGGAAGGGGGGGGGGGGGTTGATTTTCATACATTTTCTGCTTCTTTTCTATAACCACTCTTCAGATTGTCATGACAATTTGTAGGTATGAGGTACTCATGCATGGTACCCTACAAGTGAAAGAATTTTGTCAAGATATCCACTTTTGGATTTTTAAGGAATATTTTTTAAGATTGTACATAGGTATAATGTATGTTTTCCATGCCAAATGGACCCATGGGGAGTAGCTTCAAACCCCGGCGGGACCCCAACATTTTTTTTTTCCCTTTTTCAGTTTTTTTTTCTCTTTTTATTTTTATATTTATCGCTAGAAATGAAACTGTGAAAGAATTTTGTCAAAATATCAACTTTTAGATTTTTAATGATTTTTGAAATAAGACAAGCTATAGCTAGTTTGGCTTTGTGTACTTATTTTCATACTTCGAATTAACTTGGCCACATACGCTATCAAATATACTCTGAATTTATTTTTAAGATGTTGACTTTTTGTGTCGCCTGCAAAGCACAGCGACACTTAGGGATCAGTTTGTCCGTTGTTCGTCTGTCGTCCATCGGTCTGTCTGTCACACTTGGGTGTCACACCCCATAACTTTTGATTGGTAAGTGATAGGGCTTTGATATTTCACATGTGTATTCCTTGTGACAAGACCTTTATACACATATCATAATTTTTTACCTTGTGACCTTGACCTAGATATTTGACCTACTTTTCTAAAAATCTAATATTGGCTATATCTCTTGATTGATTAGTGATAGGACTTTGATATTTCACATGTGTATTCCTTGTGATTAAACCTTTCTACACATATAATGTTTGACCTTGTGACCTTGATCTAGATATTTGACCTACTTTTCTAAAAATCTAATATTGGATATATCTCTTGATTGGCAAGTGATAGGGCTTTGATATTTCACATGTGTAATCTTTGTGACAAGACTTTTCTACGCAAACCATATTTTTTGACCTCATGACCTTGACCTAGATATTTGACCTACTTTTCAAAAAATCTAAGATTGGCTATATCTTTTGATTGGTAAGTGATAGGGCTTTGATATTTCACATGTGTATTTCTTGTGACAAGCCCTTTTTTCACATACTATATTTTTTAACCTTATGACCTTGACCTAGATATTTGACCTACTTTTAAAAAAAAACCAAGATTGGCTATATCTATTGATTGGCAAGTGATAGGGCTTTGATATTTCTCTTGTGTATTCTTTTTGACAATACCTTTCTACACATACAATAATTTTGACCTCATGACCTTGACCTAGATAATTGACCTACTTTTCAAAAAAATTAAGATTTGCTATATCTTTTGATTGGTAAGTGATAGAGCTTTGATATTTCATATGTGTATTCCTTCTTGAGACAAGGCCTTTCTACACATACCCATAACTTTTGACCTCATGACCAAGACCTAGATATTTGACCTACTTTTCAAAAAATCTTAGATTGGCTATTTCTTTTGATTGCTGAGTGATAGGCTTTGATATTTCACATGTGCATTCCATGTGACAAGACCTTTCTTCACATACCATCATTTTTAGCTCACCTCCACGAAGTTGAGTGAGCTTATGCTATAACCCCACGCATCCGCGTCCGTGTCCGGTTAAGAAGTTTGGGTTAGCTCAGTATCTGACAAAGTACTAATGCTACAGTAACCAAACTGGCACAAGTGATTCATCTTTGGATGCTGAGGTGAACCCATGCATTGGATGCAGCATCTGACCAACATTTTCTGCTTGAGTGACTTGGTTAAGAAGTTTGGGGTAGCTCAGTATCTGACAAAGTACTGATGCTACAGTAACCAAACTTGCACAAGTGATTCATTTTAGGATGCTGAGGTAAACCCATGCATCGTATGCAGCATCTGACCTACATTTTCCGCTTGAGTGACTTGGTTAAGAAGTTTGGGGTAGCTCAGTATCTGACAAAGTACTGATGCTACAGTAACCAAACTTGCACAAGTGATTCATCTTTGGATGCTGAGGTGAACCCATGCATTGGATGCAGCATCTGACCTACATTTTCCGCTTGAGTGATTTGGATAAGAAGTTTGGGGTAGCTCAGTATCTGACAAAGTACTTATGCTACAGTAACCAAACTTGCACAAGTGATTCATCTTTGGATGCCGAGATGGACCCATGCATCGGATGCAGCATCTGACCTACTTTTTCCATTTGAGTGATTTCGCTTTTAAAAGCCAATATTGAGCAGAGTATAAGTGCTACATGTACCAAACTTGCATATTGGATGTATCTTTGACCAAACTTTCATAAAATGACCTTGACCTACTTTTTCCGCTTGAGTGATTTTGCCTTTAAAAGCCAATATGGAGCAAAGTATAAGTTATACATGTACCAAACTTGCATATTGGATGTATCTTTGATCAATCTTTCATAAAATGACCTTGACCTACTTTCTGCTTGAGTGATTTTGCTCTATAAAGCCAATATTGAGCAAAGTATAACTGCTACATGTACCAAACTTGCATATTGGATGTATCTTTGATCAAACTTTCATAAAATGACCTTGACCTACTTTTTCTGCTTGAGTGGTTTTGCCTTTAAAAGCCAATATACATGTACTAAGAAATATGTTTGAATTGAATTTTGCTGTCACGAGGTGAGCTTCGTAATCTGTGATTACCTATGTTTTACCTCGTGCACTTGCCCTATATATTTGACCTACTTTTCAACAAATCTATGATTTGCTATATCTTTTGAGTGGTAAGTGATAGGGCTTTGATATTTCACATTTGTATTCCTTATGAAAAGACCTTTCTAAACATTCCATAATTTTTAACCTAGTGACCTTGCCCTTGATATTTGACCTAATTTCAATAAAAAAAAATCTGCTACGCAGGCGACACAAGCATTCCTTGGATTGCTTTTTTTTCACACATGCATATTTCAGAACAATTTCCCTATTTAATGATTATTTTCTCTGTCTTATTTCTGTATCTATGGTAAACATAGTCGCCATATATCTTGTGTTACAGATTTGATTGGTTCAATATCTCCTTGCCCCTTTAGTAGGGGTAACTACAGGAAATAAAAAGGTGCACACTAAAAATTTTGACTGACTTGAAATGCCCGGAAGTCTGTAAAATTGGTCTTTTCTGATTGCAAATCTTTGGCACGCATAAAAATGTAAAGAAAAAGGGGGGGGGTCATGCATGTCCTTTTTTCGCAAATTTAACTTTTTTTACAGGAACTCTGCGTCCTCATCGAAAATGTTCCGAATTTTGCATATTTTCAAACCTATCTGTAGATTGCATAAAAGACAAGATCAAGTTCGAAGTTAAATTTATCACGACTATTGATTCAATATGCTAAAAATACATTTCCAAGCGCCGCATTTCAGCATATTTACTGAAAATAATTTGTCCAAGTGGCTTCACTGGGTCATGAGGTTTGATACACCGTACACTGCTGTTTGGAAAATAAATTGGCTCAATTTCTACACAACTCACTTGAATTAATATTGTCCGCTAACAACTTGTCTGTGTTAATTGGATTAACACGATTTTGACTGTACGTTACATGTATTAAGATGAAATCAATACTATTCAAAAGCTCTCATTCATAGATTTCTGTATAATTTAATATGAATAAAGGCAAAACCGAAAAGTCTTTGTTTTTTATGCTTCCGGAATCAAAGATACGGGGGCATATAGTTTTTGGCCTGTCCGTCTGTCTGTTTGTCCGAAAAACTTTACATTGGGCATAACTTTTGAATGGAAGGTGATAGAGCTTTCATATTTCACATGTGTATTCCTTGTGACAATACCTTTCCATTGATACCAAAATTTTTGACCTCGTGACCTTGACCTTTGACCTACTTTTCAAAAACTTTAACATTGGGCATAACTTTTGAATGGTTAGTGATAGGGCTTTCATATTGTACATGTGTATTCTTTGTGACAAGATCTAAACCATTGATACCAACATTACTCAGATCCTGACCTCTCACATACTTAACAGAAAATGGTGTTTATACCAACAAACACAGGCTTTATTATTTTCTGGCATACTAGCTATTAATAATGAAAGGTTTGGTGTTCAGTTTTAAATAAACTTAATTTATGAAATCATTTCATTGTTTTATTCTGTTTCTGTTGCACATTAATGTGGAATTTTACAAAATGATTTTATTTTTGATGTTGCATAATCAAACTATACTAGCTGGGCATATGACTTTGGATCGCATAATCCATCTTTTCAAATCAGTAAAAAAGTTGTTGTTTTGAAATGTGACTATTTTCTCTTGTTTGTACTTTTAAAGGTTGTCTGAAAAAAAACTTGTCTGCATCCGGCAAAAATCTTGTTAGAAAGGTTGTGGGCTAAAATCCTGGTACTGGCACTATCAGTATTCAATGTCAGTATGTCAATTAGAGCGTGCATGGGTATCAGGTGAGCGTTGTGCCCCCTGGGGCTCTTGTTTTTATATTTATCGCTAGAAATGAAACTGTGAAAGAATTTTGTCAAAATATCAACTTTTAGATTTTTAATGATTTTTTAAATAAGACAAGCTATAGCTAGTTTGGCTTTGTGTACTTATTTTCATACTTCGAATTAACTTGGCCACATACGCTATCAAATATACGCTGAATTTATTTTTAAGATGTTGACTTTTTGTGTCGCCTGCGAAGCACAGGGACACTTAGGGATCACTTTGTCTGTTGTTCGTCTGTCCGTCCATCCGTCCCTCCGTCTGTCTGTCACACTTGGGTGTCACACCCCATAACTTTTGATTGGTAAGTGATAGGGCTTTGATATTTCACATGTGTATTCCTTGTGACAAGACCTTTATACACATATCATAATTTTTGACCTTTTGACCTTGACCTAGATATTTGACCTACTTTTCTAAAAATCTAATATTGGCTATATCTCTTGATTGATTAGTGATAGGGCTTTGATATTTCACATGTGTATTCCTTGTGATTAGACCTTTCTACACATATAATGTTTGACCTTGTGACCTTGATCTAGATATTTGACCTACTTTTTTTTAAAATCTAATATTGGCTATATCTCTGATTGGCAAGTGATAGGTCTTTGATATTTCACATGTGTAATCTTTGTGACAAGACCTTTCTACGCAAACCATATTTTTTGACCTCGTGACCTTGACCTAGATATTTGACCTATTTTTCAAAAAATCTAAGATTGGCTATATCTTTTGATTGGTAAGTGATAGGGCTTTGATATTTCACATGTGTATTTCTTGTGACAAGCCCTTTTTTCACATACTATATTTTTTAACCTTATGACCTTGACCGAGATATTTGACCTACTTTTTTAAAAAAACCAAGATTGGCTATATCTATTGATTGGCAAGTGATAGGGCTTTGATATTTCTCTTGTGTATTCCTTTTGACAATACCTTTCTACACATACCATAATTTTGACCTCATGACCTTGACCTAGATATTTGACCTCCTTTTCAAAAAAATTAAGATTTGCTATATCTTTTGATTGGTAAGTGATAGAGCTTTGATATTTCATATGTGTATTCCTTCTTGTCACAAGGCCTTTCTACACATATTATAACTTTTGACCTCATGACCAAGACCTACTTTTCAAAAAATCTTAGATTGGCTATTTCTTTTGATTGCTGAGTGATAGGCTTTGATATTTCACATGTGCATTCCATGTGACAAGACCTTTCTTCACATACCATCATTTTTAGCTCACCTCGACGAAGTTGAGTGAGCTTATGCTATAACCCCACGCGTCCGCGTCCGTGTCCGCGTCCGCATCCGGTTAAGAAGTTTGGGGTAGCTCAGTATCTGACAAAGTACTAACGCTACAGTAACCAAACTGGCACAAGTGATTCATCTTTGGATGCTGAGGTGAACCCATGCATCGTATGCAGCATCTGACCTACATTTTCCGCTTGAGTGACTTGGTTAAGAAGTTTGGGGTAGCTCAGTATCTGACAAAGTACTGATGCTACAGTAACCAAACTTGCACAAGTGATTCATCTTTGGATGCTGAGGTGAACCCATGCATCGGATGCAGTATCTGACCTACATTTTCCGCTTGAAATATTTGGATAAGAAGTTTGGGGTAGCTCAGTATCTGACAAAGTACTAATGCTACAGTAACCAAACTTGCACAAGTGATTCATCTTTGGATGCCGAGATGGACCCATGCATCGGATGCAGCATCTGACCTACTTTTTCCACTTGAGTGATTTCGCTTTTAAAAGCCAATATTGAGCAGAGTATAAGTGCTACATGAACCAAACTTGCATATTGGATGTATCTTTGATCAAACTTTCATAAAATGACCTTGACCTACTTTTTCCGCTTGAGTGATTTTGCCTTTAAAAGCCAATATTGAGCAAAGTATAAGTGCTAGATGTTCCAAACTTGCATATTAGATGTATCTTTGATCAAACTTTCATAAAATGACCTTGACCTACTTTTTCCGCTTGAGTGATTTTGCCTTTAAAAGCCAATATTGAGCAAAGTATAACTGCTACATGTACCAAACTTGCATATTGGATGTATCTTTGATCAAACTTTCATAAAATGACCTTGACCTACTTTTTCTGCTTGAGTGGTTTTGCCTTTAAAAGCCAATATACATGTACTAAGAAATATGTTTGAATTGAATTTTGCTGTCACGAGGTGAGCTTCGTAATCTGTGATTACCTATGTTTTACCTCGTGCACTTGCCCTCTCACTGGATGAAATATTATCTTTACGCAGCCACGTAAAGCTGGCGTAAAGATAGCGTAAAGACCGAAGGATCTTTACGCGGACTTTACGTGCCCGCGTAACTACATCTTTGATAATTACGTTTTTGTACACATCTATACTGTTGCCAACCAACAAATAGATTTGATATTCTAAATAAAAAAAAAAGAAAAAAAAATCATTTTTGAAATGTTTATAAATGAGAAACTGTTATCTTTGACAGAAGCTGCTATTACACATTAAAATTTAAAACGGGGGGGGGATAATTTGTTGAAACTATTATCAAAGAAAACTAATGAAGTAGTTGCGTTTATTTCAGTGTGTGTATTTTACCTTCGGTAGGAAGAGTTTTTTTTTTTCTCTTTCTTTTCGTTTGTTATATTTTAGGCTTCCTTTAAATACTAATGAAAATAAATTTAAATAGGAAAATCAAAGTAAACTTGCAAATATATATTGGAAATAGTCCTTATTGACACTTCGCCCCTCGCACCTGTGCGTAAGGGTCAATTAACAGTCGGAGGGTGTCCTTTACCCGGAAAAATAAAATGCAATCGGCAATTAACGTACCATGTCACCTGACCATGTTTTCGTAACATAGGGCGATCGTAACTGTTAAATCTAAACATGCGCGTACATGTACACATGTACGTTCCAGTTTTCTTTTGTACGTTATTTTTCTCTCATCTTTATAATTAATTCATAGTGAAAGGAGGGGCACATGCCCTCCTCAGAATTTAGGAGAGAAAAAAAAGGAAAATAAAAAACTATCGGGGAAAAACTAGTTATCTATTCTGAAAGCATACAGGTACGTACTTAAAGTATACCTTATTATCGATAGAAATACTCGAAAATCAACTGAATCCCATAGAATAACAATTTTGAACTTTTAATTTATTCTTTCCCTTTATGTCGTTTAACTATATTTATTATCTTCAAATGGTATCATTTTTAATTCATACTTATTGGATATTAATAATACTTTGGTATTAGTTTCTAGAGAAAACAAAGTCATTAAATGACAAAGCGTAACGTTAGATATGAAAAAAGATTCTCACATTAAATCGAGAAAATTTTTTATATATATTGGCAAAACTGAATAGCGAATCACCGAGTAAATCACGCATATATTTTTTCTGAGACGTTTTTATTTCTCAACACCCCCCCCCCCCCTCAACCACTCCCCCTCGTTCCTTAAGTCCTACTTGAACTTGCATGTATATGAAAGGGAACGAATGAACGTTATCTACATTGATTTTATTTAAAACATCACCAATGCATCACAAATTCCCGTCGCGCTTTGATTTTGCGAAGATTGCCTTTGTATTTTTGGCTTATTCGATATACAAGTGAGAGAAAAAATTGATATTGGACCAGAAAATAAGTATACAAATTCCATACATTAAAAAAAAAACACAGATTTTCAACGTTTGGAATTAATCAGTTCGCCTACAAAGGTTAGATATTGTTTTGATTATAGGTGTGAATGGGGTCCTCTATAAGGTATCTCTTGTACTAATTAGTTACATGTTATGATGACATGTACCTTATTTACCAGTACATGTAGATTGCTAAAGAATGTAAACAAATAAAATTAATTTATTTTCAAATCGATAATAAAAGTAAAGTAAGAAGAATAGAAAGAGAGAAAAAGAATAGACAGAGGAGAAAGAATTGAAATAGAGAAAGAATAGAAAGAAAGAATTTAAAGAATAGAAAGAAGAAGGATGGAAAGAGAGAAAAAACGGAGGAAAAATAGACAGAAAATCTTCGCTTGCGAAGATAATGTAAAAAAAAAAACCACACACTAACATGTAAATAAACTATGTACATCTTGATGAGATGGACAATACATCATTAGAAAATCGGATACCCCGCCCCACCCCACCCTCTAGTCAGCTACATGTAGATTCGCTTACGAGTCTCCCGCGGGTAATCAAAGGCGAGGTCATATCTTGTGACGTGTGGTCGACACGACCGGATGTTTATTCGGCCATGGACATAGAGAAAGTCGATACTTTATTTATTCCATTGGCGTATCTGATATATTTTTCAAAAAGCGGGAGGAGGGGTTGAACGTTTAGGATTTTTAAAAGGGGGGGGGGGAGGGGCTTACGTGACTGTTTATAAACAATTTATGTTACATCTAGTTTTGATTTTTTTTCCATTTCTTTGATTCTTGATTTTAAAGAAATTGTGTTAATGTTGTATTTCAAGAATATCAATGATGTGATGAAAATAATTATAATTAAAAAAAACCCAGAAAATAAATAAATAAACAAACAAAACCAACAGCCCCCCCCCCCCAAAAAAAAAAACAAATAAACAAACAACAGTAAAATCATTAAAGATAACCAATGACAGTCTTCTTTTATAGAAATTATATGCATTGAAATATTAAACTTTTAATTCTCTAGGGAATCATACGGCAAATGAATGGTGTTTTTTTTTTTTTTCGTAATTTTTATTTAAATGGAGAATCCTACACCTAAACAAGAAAACATCATCATCATCATCATTATCATCATCATCAAGTGTTTTGAATTGTAAGCTATGTACTATATGTATTTACACCCGCCCCAATTAAATGTTGATTTGGGTTGCCTACCCGCGGCGAAGTGAAGGAGAGCTTCCATTAATGCGTTATACCTGTCCTGAACTTGATCCACTGTGAATTGACCTATCGCCAACTCCTCCCCCTGCTGCCGCAATACCAATGATATTATCTCATATCGTTACAGGCATGCTAATAATAGCCTGTGCCCTGCACGTGCTCGGAGCTCAGACAAGCTAACGCGTTATCCTCATAACTTTAGTATAGAAATGTAAGATAACATGAGCATTTAGCACATAGATTTTCATCATTTTCTTGATTTATTAAAATGGTTGAAAGATGTGCACATAGTACAAGTAGTAGTGATGATGACAGATTTCGGGGTAATATTTTTCTCAGGTCAAATACATAAAAAGTGCTTAAAATAGACAATGGACGCCCTCGAAATAACTTTCACAAAATATTATACTCTTGTTATGTTGATTTTAGAGATAAAGTACATTACACATAATATATTTCATGAAAAAATGATTACGAAAATCAGTTGAAATGGCATATTTTGTTGCCGATTTTCCTATAGAACATGTACTGTTTACATCCGCCTTAGCTGGTTTTTGTCTGAGCTAGCGGGATCCAGCGTATTTGGTAATATGGGCGGAGCTTATCTGGGAATTGGCGATAGGCGAATTATCCCAATGGAAGGTTTAAATGTACATCAACTTAATAAACTTTGAGTTCTACGGTACATGATAGCATTTCTATTTTTCACTTTGTTACATAATCCCCGTCTATTTTAAATTTGTAACAAAAAATTAAATAAATCAATGAATAAATCGATAGATAAAAAATTATATATATATATATATATTTATTTCCACGTCCCCATTTATTTGTCTGCCTTACATTGTAACGTTCCTCTTCATTTTTTGACTGCTATGGTTTTATGACATGCCTTCCAGAGCATAGCCACATAACACCATTATTTTTCTTCTCTTTTTTTTTTCTTCATCATTTTTTTCTTTTTTCTTTTCTTTTTTTTTCATTTTTTTTTTCTGAATGTATGTTCTGAGTGTCTCCTGAAGAAGGAGCCGAGGTGCTCTGAAAATTTGAGGTAAATTAATTTAATGTCGTGAGTCTCTCGCACCATTTTTGTGCTCTTTATATATATATATATATATATAATAAATATCCATTCCCGGTATAGTCAATATAATCAAAATCAAAGTGACATAATGACGATTAAATTTGTTTATTGCACTAAACGTTTTCGCCTGTTGGCTCTTCAGAGTTGCAATGAATATCAATTATCAATATATGAATGAATATCAATATATATATAATATATATCAATATATGAATAAATATCAATATATGAATGAATGATATTCATTGCAACTCTGAAGAGCCAACAGGCGAAAACGTTTAGTGCAATAAACAAATTTAATCGTCATTATGTCACTTTGATTTTGATTATATATATATATATATATATATATATATAAAAGCACAAAAAAAGGTACAAGCGACCACGAAACTAAACGTGTTTAAACCCAGCGGAAGGGACAGTACATCCCTTGAGCCCTCTGGATACACGAATATGTACTTGTATCCAGACGGAACAAGGGACAGTACGTCCCTCATTCCGTTCGGACACAAGTACATAAAAAAAAAAACATACACACACTCTCATGCTAGTCAGAACCTGTACTATACTGAAGCTCGAAAGGCTATAACTAGTAGCCAGGTAGGTAATATTCTCAATTCATGAACCAAAGCAGACCCCGCGAGGGGCGAGACCAGGTGCCTAGGTAGAGTACTCTACCTAGGCACCTGGTCTCGCCCCTCGCGGGGTCTGCTTTGGTTCATGAATTGAGAATATTACCTACCTGGCTACTAGTTATAGCCTTTCGAGCTTCAGTATAGTACAGGTTCTGACTAGCATGAGAGTGTGTGTATGTTTTTTTTTATGTACTTGTGTCCGAACGGAATGAGGGACGTACTGTCCCTTGTTCCGTCTGGATACAAGTACATATTCGTGTATCCAGAGGGCTCAAGGGATGTACTGTCCCTTCCGCTGGGTTTAAACACGTTTAGTGTCGTGGTCGCTTGTACCTTTTTTGTGCTTTTATATCTTTTTTTTCCAAGCGACGTGCATTCGCCCTTTGTTGGGCTGATCCGACATTGTATGAATAGTGAACGTGGTTGTTTTCACCTCTTTTGTGCTATCTATATATATATATATATATATATATATATATAATATATGTAAATAAATATAACGTTCAAATATATCTTTCTTCTTTCTTAATGTTCTCAAATGCTATTTTAATCATTTTAAGAAGCATTAGCAGTGAAGCAGAAGGTAGCTTATTCTGTTTAAACTAAACTTCATATTCATGCGGTAATTAATATTTTTAGTGATTATCAATTATCCATTAATTTATCTTTTTTCTTTCTAATGTAAAAAGAAAATTAAGAAAATGATTATTTGACCTGAAGCTACTGTCTCGTGCATACATGTCAAGTGCTTTGTATCGCAAGACATATACCGTTCAATACCCGGAGAATATACAAGGTTCACCCCAACCCGCCGGCGGCGAATTAGCGAGGCTATTTACAATTACATAAACAAAGGTAATATCGGGTTTAAAAACAATGATTTGACTGATATATTGATTTACAAGCAAACTCGTTACCTGTGAACCTTTTAGTTCTAGTTAGATTCAATGTGATTACTTCCATATTTAAGCTTAGAAGTAAGAGGCGTGGTGGTCAAGTGGGTAAGGTCGCGAACTTTAAATTCGGAGGTACTGGTGCGGAGTAGGGTCGAATCCGAGTGGGTTTAGTTAGAGGGCATGCTTCTTCTTTTTTTTTTTTTTTTTTTTTTTTTTTTTTTTTTTTTTTTTTTGTCAAACAACCATTACAAAATACGTCTTTATTTCATTCTCAAATTATGTAAAGTTTGAAGAAAAAAAAAAAGAATAAAGTGTAAAGGTGGCAGAGAGCTGCGTAAAGAATCCAGGTCATTATGCTCCTAAACGCTCAATGTAAAGGTTGCGTAAAGATAGTGTAAATATACGTAAAGTTTGCGTAAAGATATCTTAAAGGTACCTTTACGCTATCTTTACATTTCCTTTACTCGGAGCGTAAAGATTTACTTTCATCTTGTGTATATATTTGACCTACTTTTCAACAAATCTATGATTTGCTATATCTTTTGAGTGGTAAGTGATAGGGCTTTGATATTTCACATTTGTATTCCTTATGAAAAGACCTTTCTAAACATTCCATAATTTTTAACCTAGTGACCGTGCCCTTGATATTTGACCCAATTTCAATAAAAAAAAATCCGCTACGCAGGCGACACAAGCATTCCTTGGATTGCTTTTTTTTCATACATGCATATTTCAGAACAATTTCCCTATTTAATGATTATTTTCTCTGTCTTATTTCTGTATCTATGGTAAACATAGTCGCCATATATCTTGTGTTACAGATTTGATTGGTTCAATACCTCCTTGCCCCTTTAGTAGGGGTAACTACAGGAAATAAAAAGGTGCACACTAAAAATTTTGACTGACTTGAAATGCCCGGAAGTCTGTAAAATTGGTCTTTTCTGATTGCAAATCTTTGGCACGCATAAAAATGTAAAGAAAAAGGGGGGGGGGGGTCATGCATGTCCTTTTTTCGCAAATTTCACTTTTTTTACAGGAACTCTGCGTCCTCATCGAAAATGTTCCAAATTTTGCATATTTTCAAACCTATCTGTAGATTGCATAAAAGACAAGATCAAGTTCGAAGTTAAATTTATCACGACTATTGATTCAATATGCTAAAAATACATTTCCAAGCACCGCATTTCAGCATATTTACCGAAAATAATTTGTCCAAGTGACTTCACTGGGTCATGAGGTTTAATACACCGTACACTGCTGTTTGGAAAATAAATTGGCTCAATTTCTGCACAACTCACTTGAATTAATATTGTCCGCTAACAACTTCTCTGTGTTAATTGGATTAACACGATTTTGACTGTACGTTACATGTATTAAGATGAAATCAATACTATTCAAAAGCTCTCATTCATAGATTTCTGTATAATTTAATATGAATAAAGGCAAAACCGAAAAGTCTTTGTTTTTTATGCTTCCGGAATCAAAGATACGGGGCATATAGTTTTTGACCTGTCCGTCTGTCTGTTTGTCCGAAAAACTTTACATTGGGCATAACTTTTGATAGGAAGGTGATAGAGCTTTCATTTTTCACATGTGTATTCCTTGTGACAATACCTTTCCATTGATACCAAAAGTTTTGACCTCGTGACCTTGACCTTGACCTTTGACCTACTTTTCAAAAACTTTAACATTGGGCATAACTTTTGAATGGTTAGTGATAGGGCTTTCATATTGTACATGTGTATTCTTTGTGACAAGATCTTACATTGATACCAACATTACTCTGACCCTGACCTCTCACATACTTAACAGAAAATGGTGTTTACACCAACAAAGATGCCACCGCGGGGCATTCGTGTTTCACAAACACAGGCTTTATTATTTTCTGGCATACTAGCTATTAATAATGAAAGGTTTGGTGTTCAATTTTAAATAAACTTAATTTATGAAATCATTTCATTGTTTTATTCTGTTTCTGTTGCACATTAATGTGGAATTTTACAAAATGATTTTTGATGTTGCATAATCGAACTATACTAGCTGGGCATATGACTTTGGATCGCATAATCCATCTTTTCAAATCAGTAAAAAAGTTGTTGTTTTGAAATGTGACTATTTTCTCTTGTTTGTACTTTTAAAGGTTGTCTGAAAAAAAAACTTGTCTGCATCCGGCAAAAGTCTTGTTAGAAAGGTTGTGGGCTAAAATCCTGGTACTGGCACTATCAGTATTCAATGTCAGTATGTCAATTAGAGCGAGCATGGGTATCAGGTGAGCGTTGTGCCCCCTGGGGCTCTTGTTTTTTTGCCCCTGGAATAAAAGATTCGGGAGCATATAGTTTTTGGCCTGTCCGTCTGTCTGTTTGTCTGTCTGTTTTCCGAAAAACTTTAACATTGGGCATAACTTTTGAATGGTAGCTGGTGATAGAGGTTTCATATTTCACATGTGTATTCCTTGTGACAATACCTTTCCATTGATACCAAATTTTTTGACCTCATGACCATAACCTTGACCTTTGACGTACTTTTCAAAAACTTTAACATTGGGCATAACTTTTGAATGGTTAGTGATAGGGCTTTCATATTTGACATGTGTATTCCTTGTGACAAGATCTTTCCATTGATACCAATATTACGCTGACCCTGACCTCTCATATACTTAACAGAAAATGGCGTTTATACTAACAAAAATGCCGCCGGGGGCATTCTCGTTTGAAAAACACAGGCTTTATAATTTCTGGCATGCTAGCTATCAATAATGAAAGGTTTTGTCTTCAATTTTAAATTAACTTTATTTATGAAATCAGTTCATTGTTCTATTCTTTTTCTGCTGCACATTAATGTGGAATTTTACAATATGATTTTATTTTTGATGTGGCATAATTGAACTATACTAGCTGGGCATATGACTTTGGACCACTTTATCTGTCTTTTCAAATCAGTTAAAAAGTTATTGTTTTGAAATGTGACTATTTTTTTCTTTTTTGTACTTTTAAAGGTTGTCTGAAAAAAAAACTTCTCTGCATCCGGCAAAAATATTTTTAGAAAGGTTGTGGGCTTAAATCCTGGTACTGGCACTATCAGTATTCAATGTCAGTATGTCAATTAGAGCGTGCATGGGTATCAGGTGAGCATTGTGCCCCCTGGGGCTCTTGTTCTTGAATTTTGTTGAATTTTTTTGCTGAATTTTCCATGATTTTTTTATGATCCCGGAATCATAGATTCGGGGGCATATAGTTTTTGGCCTGTCCGTCTGTTTGTTTGTCTGTCTATTTGTCTGTTTGTCCGAAAAACTTTATCATAACTTTTGTATAGTAAATGACAGGGCTTTGATATTTCACATGTGTATTCCTTGTGACAAGACCTTTTCATTGATACCAAAATTTTTTACCTTTTGACCTTGACTTTGACCTACTTTTCAAAAAAACTTTAAAATTGGGCATAATAACTTTTGAATGGTAAGTGATAGGGCTTTGATATTTCACATGTGTATTCTTTGTGACAAGACCTCTCCATTGATATCAAAAGTTTTGACCTCGTGACTTTGACTTTGACCTACTTTTCAAAAATTTTTACATTGGGCATAACTTTTGAATTGTAAGTGAGAGGGCTTTGATATTTCACATGTGTATTTCTTGTTACAAGAACTTCCCATTGATACAAAATTGTTTTACCTCTTGACCTTGACCTTTGATCTACTTAAAAACTTAAACATTTTGCATAACTTTTAGATAGTAAGTGATAGGGCTTTGATGCAAAGATAAGTAAACAATTTGAGCAAAGGGATCACTATCTTCAAATTCATCTTGTGTAAACAAAGATAAATAACATTCAAATGAAAATATTTACAGCAAACTTCAGAATATTTTTAAAAATTGCATGTATTAAACTTAACTTTGAATAATATATCATGAAGACTTTAAAGGCACCTGGAATAAATATAAGGACATGAAGGAAATTGTTGGGGTTTTCCTAATGCTGGGGGAGGGGGGTTTAAGATAATAATTGTTCGTTATTATGCTGTTTTTCCTTTTTATATTGTATACTTATCACATTTTAAGTAACTCAGTGCTTTGAACTTTGAAGTATGTGCTTTTATGTAAAATTTTCAGCTCACCTGAGCCAAAGGCTCACAATCAATGTGATGATTTGTTGTCTTTCTTACATCAATGGACAAGAACAAAAATTATAATGCTTTCTTCTTCTTCTTCTTAGAGCATTTTAAAATTAGTTCAGGCGCATGACTTAAGTTTAGATTATCAGCTGTCAGTTAGTTTAAGCTAGTACTTGAGTATTTGGTGAGCGTTGTGGCGTCTTGGGTCTCTTGTTTCATTGATAAATCCTACTTTTTTTCCCTACTTTTCATCAAGGAAGAGTAGAAAGCCTGACACCGTGGTACGTATTGCGAAGCCTCGTATCGCAATTTACTGGTACCGCGATAAAACTATTCAGTCTTATTTCTAGCTCACATTTAAATGGGTTTTTTTTTCTTTTTCAGCGATCAGATATCAGTACAGACTTCTCTAGGGTTACGGAAACTCTTACCAATAACAGTGGTCAGACCTATAGTTACAGACTTGAAGTATCGAGTGAAGGCTTGAATGATGGTGACAATGTTATCTTTCAAGTGACAGCAGGTCCTTATTCTATGAATGAAACTTGTACAATAACTGGTAAGCTTTATTTTTGGTCAGATTGCAAAGCAATTCTGGTCAATAGATTGACGTCTGTCTCTCTGTCTGTCCGCCATTCATCTGTCTGTAATCAATAATTCGGTTAAGTTTCTGGTTGAAGCAAAATCTCAGGAACTATTATATGTAGTAGAAACATTATATTATACAGGTAGGTTGCCTGTGACAAGACCTTTCAATTTATGCCGTAACATGCGACCTAGTGACATTGACCTTGGACTTTGACCTAGTTAGCTCATCTCGACGAAGTTGAGATTGGCTTATGCTATAACCCGGTTTCCGCGTCCGGTTAAAGATTTTGGGTAACTCAGTATCTAGCAAAGTACTGATGCTACAGTAACCAAACTTGTACAAGTGATTATTCCCCCCCCCCCCCCCCCCCCCAACGGGGAGGAGACATATTGGTTTTGCCTTCGTCGTCCGTCTGTTCGTCTGTCCGTCTGTCACACATCGTGTCCGGGCTATATCTCCTGAACCGTTCGCCCGATCACTTTCATATTTATGTCTCCCCCAACGGGCTACATTGTCCGGGCTAGATCTCTTGAACCGTTTGCCGGATCACTTTCATATTTTAGTATGTTGTTGCTTATGGCCCGAAGGTTTCACATCACCTTGACCCAAGGTCATATGACCAAGGTTGTCCATTTTTAATGAAATTATGAATACATTGGTGTCCGGGCTATATCTCTTGAACCGTTTGCCGGATCACTTTCATATTTTAGTATGTTCTTTCTTATGACCCGAAGGTTTCACATAACCTTGACCCAAGGTTATGTGATCAAGGTCAAGGTCAATGAGTGCATTTTTAATGAAATTATGAATATATTCCTGTCTGGGCTATATCTCTTGAAATGTTTGCCCGATCACTTTCATATTTTAGTATGTTGTTCCTTATGTCCCGAAGATGTCACATCACTTTGACCCAAGGTCATGTGACCAAGGTCAAGGTCACTTAGTGCATTTTAAATGAAATTATGCATACATTCCTGTCTGGATTATATCTCTTGAACCGTTTCCCGGATCACTTGCATAATAAAGTATGTTGCTGTTTATGACCCGAAGGTTTCACATCCCCTTGACCGAAGGTTATGTGACCAAGGTCAAGGTCACTTAGTGCATTTTTAATGAAATGCATACATTCCTGTCCGGGCTAGATCTCTTGAACCATTTGCAGGATCACTTTCTTATTTTAGTATGTTGTTCGTTATGACCCAAAGGTTTTACATCACCTTGACCCAAGGTCATGTGACCAAGGTCACTTAGTACATTTTTATTGAAATTGTTCATACATTCCTTTTCGGGCTATATCTCCTGAACTGTTTGCCGGATCAGTTTTATAAATTAGCATAATTAATGAAATTGTACATGCTTTCCTCTCTGGGCTATAACTCTTGAACTGTTAACCTGATCATTCATTGTTCCATATTACCCGAAGGCTTCACATCATATCACCTAAGGTCATGTAACAAAGGCAAAGGTCTTTTACTACATTTTTGTGTCGCCTGCGAAGCATAGCGACACTTAGGGATCACTTTGTCCGTTGTCCGTCTGTCCGTCCGTCCGTCCGTCCGTCCGTCCGTCAGTCAGTCCGTCTGTCTGTCTGTCACACTTTAGGTGTCACAGCCCATAACTTTTGATTGGTAAGTGATAGGGCTTTGATATTTCACATGTGTATTCCTTGTGACAAGACCTTCCTACACATACCATAATTTTTGACCTAGTGACCTTGACCTACATATTTGACCTACTTTTCTAAAAAAATACAAATGCATATATCTTTTGATTGGTAAGTGTTAGGACTTTAATATTTCACATGTGCAATCCTTGTGGCAAGACCTTTCAACACATACCATAATTTTTTATCTTGTGACCTTGACCTCGATATTTGACCTACTTTTGAAGAAAAGATAAGATTCACTATTTAATTTGATTGGTAAGTGATAGGGCTTTGATATTTCACATGTGTATTCCTTGTGACAAGACCTTCCTACACATACCATAATTTTTGACCTATTGACCTTGACCTTTATATTTGACCTACTTTTCAAAAAAATTAAGAATGGATATATCTTTTGATTGGTAAGTGAAAGGGCTTTGGTATTTCACATGTGTATTCCTTGTGACAAGACCTTTCTACACAGACCATAATATTTAACCTTTTGACCTTGATCTAGATATTTGATCTACTTTTCAAGAAAAGTAATATTGGCTATATCTTTTGATTGGTAGGTTATAGGGCTTTGATATTTCACATGTATTTCCCTTGTAACAATGTCATTCTACACATACTATATTTTTTTTCTTTTGACCTTGACCTAGCTATTTGACCTTCTTTTCTAAGGTTGTATACTAGTATATCTTTTAATTGGTAGGTGATAGGTCTTTAATATTTGTTATGATGAGACCTTTTTGTTACCAATTTTTACGTAGAGACCTTGACCTAGATCATTGACACTCTGTTTTGAAAATTTGAGAATGACCATAACTTTTAATTTGTAATTAAGAGGTCTGATATTTCAAATGAATTTCATTTGACAAGACTTTTCTACTGATCCACTTTCTAGAATAATAATCAAACCGCTTCGCAGGCGACACAAGCATTCCTTGGATTGCTATTTTTAATAAAATTGTGCATACATTCCTGTTTAGGCTTCATTCCTTGGACCGCTTACTGGATTGCTTTCACGTTTTAGTATGTTGTTGCTCATGACCAAAAAGTTTCATCTTTACCCATGTTCACTTGATCAAGGTCAAAGTTACTATGTACATTTTAATGAAATTGTACATGCTATCCAGTAGGGGCTGTATCTCTTTTAACTATGTATCAGATCACTGTCACCTAAAGGTTTCACACCACGTTGACTCAAGGTCATGTGACCGAGGACAAGGTCAATTAGTATATTTGAAATGAAATTGTATTTGTTACGTGTATTATGCCCAGGCTTAATCTTTTGAACCGTGATCGGATTACTTCAAATTTTAGTATGATGGTGCTGATGACCTAAAGGTTTCACACCACCTTGATCCAAGGTCATATGACTAAGGTCAAGGTCAAGTATTATATTTTTAATGAAATTGTAAATGCTATTGAGTCTGGGCTATATGTGTGGAATCGTATACTGGATCACTCTGATACTTCAGTATGCTGTTGCTCAGGATTGAAGGGTTTCTTATCATCTTGCCCCAAGGTCATGTGCCCAAGGTCAAGATCATTTAGTTCTTTTTAGCTCACCTGAGCCAACGGCTCAAGTGAGCTATTGTCATAGTGTTGCGTCTGTCGTCCATCGTCCGTCGTCGTCGTCGTCCGTCGTCGTCGTAAACTTTTCACATTTTAAACTTCTTCTCCAGAATGGCTGAAGGGATTTTGATGAAACTTGGTAGGTATGAAGTACTCATGGTCCCCTACAAGTGTTGTTGTTTTTCGTCCGGATCCGTCAACAGGTGGCGCCACCACAGCCAATAGTAGGTCACGGGGGGTATCCTCCTATGACAAACTTCTTCTTCAGAACCGAAGCATGTATCAACAAACCGAAAGCATCAGGATGATCTAGAGAGATGTCTTAAGAAGTGTTGTTATTTTTGGTTCCACTTGGAAGTCAAATTTTTGACGCGTTTTTGAAGTCTTTTCGGACTTAGTCAGAAATTCACATTTTTGCACTATTTCTTTAAATAACTCAATAAGTGTATGATTTTACACACTCATTTACTGCATATTTATCATATTTAACTTACTTAATGCTTTGATATGTATTTTAGGCTTAAATTTTATTTTTATGCCCCCGGAATCAAAGATTCGGGGGCATATAGTTTTTGGCCTGTCCGTCTGTTTGTCTGTTTATCTGTTTGTCTGTTTGTCTGTTTGTCTGTTTATCTGTTTGTCTGTTTGTCTGTTTGTCCGAAAAACTTTAACATTGGACATAACTTTTGAATGGGAAGTGATAGGGCTTTCATATTTCACATGTGTATTCCTTGTGACAAGACCTTTCCATTGATACCAAAATTTTTGACCTCGTGACCTTGACCTTGACCTTTGACCTACTTTTCAAAAACTTTAACATTGGGCATAACTTTTGAATGGGAAGTGATAGGGCTTTCATATTTCACATGTGTATTCCTTGTGACAAGACCTTTCCATTGATACCAAAATTTTTGACCTCGTGACCTTGACCTTGACCTTTGACCTACTTTTCAAAAACTTTAACATTGGGCATAACTTTTGAATGGTAAGTGATAGGGCTTTCATATTTCACATGTGTATTCCTTGTGACAAGACCTTTCCATTGATACCAAAATTTTTGACCTCGTGACCTTGACTTTGACCTTTGACCTACTTTTCAAAAACTTTAATATTGGGCATAACTTTTGAATGGGAAGTGATAGGGCTTCAATATTTCACGTGTGTATTCCTTGTGACATGACCTTTCCATTGATACCAAAATTTTTGACCTCGTGACCTTGACCTTGACCTTTGACCTACTTTTCAAAAACTTTAACATTGGGCATAACTTTTGAATGGGAAGTGATAGGGCTTTCATATTTCACATGTGTATTCCTTGTGACAAGACCTTTCCATTGATACCAAAATTTTTTACCTCGTGACCTTGACCTTGACCTTTGACCTACTTTTCAAAAATTTTAACATTGGGCATAACTTTTGAATGGGAAGTGATAGGGCTTTCATATTTCACATGTGTATTCCTTGTGACAAGACCTTTCCATTGATACCAAAATTTTTGACCTCGTGACCTTGACCTTTGACCTACTTTTCAAAAACTTTAACATTGGGCATAACTTTTATATGGGAAGTGATAGGGCTTTCATATTTCACATGTGTATTTCTTGTGACAAGAACTTTCCATTGATACCAAAATTTTTGACCTCGTGACCTTGACCTTGACCTTTGACCTACTTTTCAAAAACTTTAGCATTGGGCATAACTTTTGAATGGGAAGTGTTAGGGCTTTCATATTTCACATGTGTATTTTTTGTGACAAGACCTTTCCATTGATACCAAAATTTTTGACCTCGTGGCCTTGACCTTGACCTTTGACCTACTTTTCAAAAACTTTAACATTGGGCATAACTTTTGAATGGGAAGTGATAGGGCTTCAATATTTCACATGTGTATTCCTTGTGACAAGACCTTTCCATTGATACCAACATTTTTGACCTCATGACCTTGACCTTGACCTTTGACCTACTTTTCAAAAACTTTAACATTTGGCATAACTTTTGAATGGGAAGTGATAGGGCTTTCATATTTCACATGTGTATTCCTTGTGACAAGACCTTTCCATTGATACCAAACTTTTTGACCTCGTGACCTTGACCTTTGACCTTTTAACCCAGTGACCTCACATATGTGTACTTAACAGAAAATAGTGTTCATACTACCAAAGATGCCACCGGGGGCATTCGTGTTTCACAAACACAGGCTTTATTTTGATTTTTTATGAATTTTTTTCTTATGTAAAAAGGAAGGGGGGGGGGGGGTGATTTTCATACATTTTCTGCTTCTTTTCTATAACCACTCTTCAGATTGTCATGACATTTTGTAGATATGAGGTACTCATGCATGGTACCCTACAACATGTACAAGTGAAAGAATTTTGTCAAGATATCCACTTTTAGAATTTTAAGGAATATTTTTAGCCTAGGATATCTTTGGCACGCATAAAAACGAAAGAAAAAAGGGGGTCATGCATACCTTTTATGCAAAATTCACTTGTTCAATGACCCCTCCTTCCGAATTGAAAATTTGCTAATTTTTATATATTTTCAAATCGATCTATTGATTACATAAAAAGCAAAATCATGTTCAAAACTCAATTTCTACAGACAGCTGGGAATCATACATTGATTTAATGTGCTATTTTTAGCTCTACTGGTCTCAGACCAGTCGAGCTTATGCGATACCCCGTCGTCCGGCGTCCGTCCGTCTGTCCGTCTGTCCGTCCGTCCGTCCGTAAACAATTCTTGTGCTCGCAACTCCTCTGAAACCATAGGAGATAGAAAGTTAATTCTTTTTGCATCCTACTTGGTATGTGGTCTAGTTGTGCACCTGACATTTGGTTTCAGCCCCTGACCCCCAGGGTCTTAGAAAATGGGCGTGGTCATGAAAATCTATGTAATCTTGTGCTCGCAACTCCTCTGACACTATAAATGATGGAGACTTAATTCTTTTTGCAATATGATGGGTCTGTGGTCTAGTTGTGCACCTGATATTTTGTTTAAGCCCCTGACCCCCAGTGTCTTAGAAAATGGGTGTGGTCATTTTCACCTATATAACTTTATGTAATCTTGTGCTCGCAACTCCTCTGACACTATAAATGATGGAGACTTAATTCTTTTTGCAATATGATGGGTCTGTGGTCTAGTTGTGCACCTGATATTTTGTTTGAGCCCCTGACCCCCAGGGTCTTAGAAAATGGGTGTGGTCATTTTCACCTATATAACTCTATGTAATCTTGTGCTCGCAACTCCTCTGACACTATAAATGACGGAGACTTAATTCTTTTTGCAATATGATGGGTCTGTGGTCAAGTTGTGCTCCTGATATTTTGTTTGAGCCCCTGACCCCCAGGGTCTTAGAAAATGGGTGTGGTCATTTTCACCTATATAACTCTATGTAATCTTGTGCTTGCATTTCCTCTGGCACTATAAATGATGGAGACTTAATTCTTTTTGCAATATGATGGGTCTGTGGTCTAGTTGTGCACCTGATATTTTGTTTGAGCCCCTGACCCCCAGGGTCTTAGAAAATGGGTGTGGTCATTTTCACCTATATAACTCTATGTAATCTTGTGCTCGCAACTCCTCTGACACTATAAATGATGGAGACTTAATTCTTTTTGCAATATGATGGGTCTGTGGTCTAATTGTGCACCTGATATTTTGTTTGAGCCCCTGACCCCCAGGGTCTTAGAAAATGGGTGTGGTCATTTTCTCCTATTTAACTCTATGTAATCTTGTGCTCGCAACTCCTCTGACACTATAAATGATGGAGTCTTAATTCTTTTTGCAATATGATGGGTCTGTGGTCTAGTTGTGCACCTAATATGTTGTTTAAGCCCCTGACCCCCAGGGTCTTAGAAAATGGGTGTGGTCATTTTCACCTATATAACTCTATGTAATCTTGTGCTCGCATCTCCTCTGACACTATAAATGATGGAGACTTAATTCTTTTTGCAATATGATGGATCTGTGGTCTAGTTGTGCACCTGATATTTTGTTTGAGCCCCTGACCCCCAGGGTCTTAGAAAATGGGTGTGGTCATTTTCACCTATATAACTCTATGTAATCTTGTGCTTGCATTTCCTCTGACACTATAAATGATGGAGACTTAATTCTTTTTACAATATGATGGTTCTGTGGTGTGCACCTGATATTTTGTTTGAGCCCCTGACCCCCAGGGTCTTAGAAAATGGGTGTGGTCATTTTCTCCTATTTAACTCTATGTAATCTTGTGCTCGCAACTCCTCTGACACTATAAATGATGGAGTCTTAATTCTTTTTGCAATATGATGGGTCTGTGGTCTAGTTGTGCACCTAATATGTTAATTGCGCCCCTGACCCCCAGGGTCTTAGAAAATGGGTGTGGTCATTTTCACCTATATAACTCTATGTAATCTTGTGCTCGCAACTCCTCTGACACTATAAATGATGGAGACTTAATTCTTTTTGCAATATGATGGTTCTGTGGTGTGCACCTGATATTTTGTTTGAGCCCCTGACCCCCAGGGTCTTAGAAAATGGGTGTGGTCATTTTCTCCTATTTAACTCTATGTAATCTTGTGCTCGCAACTCCTCTGACACTATAAATGATGGAGTCTTAATTCTTTTTGCAATATGATGGGTCTGTGGTCTAGTTGTGCACCTAATATTTTGTTTGAGCCCCTGACCCCAAGGGTTTTAGAAAATGGATGTGGTCATTTTCACCTATATACATGTAACTCTATGTAATCTTGTGCTCGCAACAACTCCACAGACACCATAATTGATGGAGACTTAATTCCTTTTGCAATATGATGGTTCTGTGGTGTAGTTGTGCACCTGATATTTTGTTTGAGCCCCTGACCCTCAGGGTCTTTGGAAATGGGTGTGGTCATTTTCACCTATATAACTCTATGTAATCTTGTGCTCGCAACTCCTCTGACACTATTAATGATGGAGACTTATTTTTTTCTGCAATATGATGAGTCTGTGGTCTAGTTGTGTACCTGATATTTTGTTTGAGCCCCTGACTCCCAGGGTCTTAGAAAATGGGTGTGGTCATTTTCACCTATACAAATGTATAACTCTATGTAATCTTGTGCTTTCAACTCCTCTGACACTATAAATGATGGAGACTTAATTCTTTTTGCAATATGATGGGTCTGTGGTTTAGTTGTGATTCTGATATTTTATTTGAGCTCCTGACCCCCTTGGTCTTAGAAAATGGGTCTATGGTCTAGTTGTGATTCTGATATCTTATTTGAGCTCCTGACCCCCAGGGTCTTAGAAATTGGATGTGGTCATTTTCTTCTATATAAATCTTATTTTTTGTGTCATTGAGCTAGCAGCCCCTGGCCACTAGGATATTGAAAAATGGTCATAGCATTCTTTTTTGAAATATCTTATCTGGGATATTATGAATTCCATGAGTGATATTCTAGTTGCAGTTTAATGGATATGTTGTTTTGTTGTGCAATGCTCCTTATAATTTGTTAAAGCGCCTGCTTCCTTATAATGGTCTTTGGTTTAAAAGAAAGGAAATTGATCTTTTAAAACAAAACAACCAGGAGAGCTACAGTCTCGTCAGAGACTTCTGGTTTAAATTTTGAATAGTTATGACCAATGAGGTGACACCTTTTATTCAGCCCGGTTCACCAGTCAAAAGGGAAGGGATTCCCTGCTAAAATGATTAACTGTAGTTACACCTTCTAGGTCAGAGACAACCAAATCATTTTCCATAAGCCGTAATGTTAACGAAATGCCTTATAACGTCTATACTAACATTGCTGGCCATGCATGTTATATACCGATTTGTTCATTGATTCAAGCTTTATACGAAACTAAATTAAAAAAATATAGCATGACCTGCTCTTTTTCGCACTATTTGCGTCACAAGGTACCCCGCAGAGAATTTTCAAATTTTCCCGCGCCCGTCCCCATTAGCGGATCGGGAGATAGGGAAATATCCGGGTATCGACATTTTAATTGCACTTTTTTTTTTACCTATATATATCATATTCAAACAATATACCAAAAGAAAATAGAATTGATAGCCAATCACATCTTCTGTCACATTTAAAATAACAGGCCCCCTCACCCTACAGGTTTTTCTCCAATCAGAGCCGGCCTTTTAGTGGTCTCTGACCTATAACTGTAACTGTAAACAAAGTCGCTGTACTTTAGATTTGATCCGTTTAATTCCTCCACAACCCTTTAGTACTGCGATACATTTCAGGAGATACAGTGCAAACGGAATAGATTTTTATTTAATGTGCATTATACTTGGAACACTTTCATAATGGTTATCATTCATGTACTTGGAACACTTGCAGATACTTGTTATCATGTATAAAGTTTGCTCGAATTTCCTCTGTCTTAGACTCTCTTAGATGAAGTAATTTACGGACTGATTTCTTGAAGAAACGTCGAATGAGTAATCTCTTCCTCTGGATCATGAGGTTTGATACACCTTACACTGCTTTTGGAAAACAAATTGGCCCAATTTCTGCACAATTCACTTGAATTGATAAATATTGGATTAAAACGATTTTAACTGTACGTTTCATGTATTTGAGATGAAATCAATACTATTCAAAAGCATTCTTAGATTTCAGTGTACTTTAATATGAATAAAGGCAAAACCGAAAAATCTTTGTTTTTATGCCCCTGGAATAAAACATTCGGGAGCATATAGTTTTTGGCCTGTCCGTCTGTCTGTTTGTCTGTCTGTTTTCCGAAAAACTTTAACATTGGGCATAACTTTTGAATGGAAGCTGGTGATAGAGGTTTCATATTTCACATGTGTATTCCTTGTGACAATACCTTTCCATTGATACCAAAATTTTGACCTCGTGACCATAAACTTGACCTTTGACGTACTTTTCAAAAACTTAAACATTGCGCATAACTTTTGATTGGTTAGTGATACGGCTTTCATATTTTACATGTGTATTCCTTGTGACAAGATATTTCCATAGATACCAATATTACGCTGACCCTGACCTCTCACATACTTAACAGAAAATGGCGTTTATACTAACAAAGATGCCGCCGGGGGCATTCTCCTTTCACAAACACAGCCTGTCAGGCTTTATAATTTCTGGCATGCTAGCTATCAATAATGAAAGGTATGGTCGTTCAGTTTTAAATAAACTTAATTTATGAAATCATTTCATTGTTTTATTCTTGTTCTGCTGCGTATTAAAGTGGGATTTTACAATATGATTTGAACTATACTAGTTGGGCATATGACTTAAAAAAAGTTATTGTTTTGAAATGTGACTATTTTTTCTTGTTTGTACTTTTAAAGGTTGTTTGAAAAAAAACTTCTCTGCATCCGGCAAAAATCTTTTTAGAAAGGTTGTGGGCTAAAATCCCGGTACTGGCACTATCAGTATTCAATTGCAGTATGTCAATTAGAGCGTGCATGGGTATCAGGTGAGCGTTGTGCCCCCTGGGGCTCTTGTAAATGAAATTGTACGTACGAATCTTGTCTGGGCTATATCTCCTGAACCCTTCTTATAATTGTTTTCATATTTTAGTATGTTGTTTCTCAGGACTAAATGTTTCTTATCACATTGTCCCAAGGTCACATGATTAAGGTCACTTCTTACTTCGGTAATGAAATTGTATATGCTAATCATGTCCAGGCTGAAATGGTCTATGCTTATCTTTTTAGGCTTTATATTTTGAACTGTGTATCCAATCACTAATTCAGTTTTTTGTTGCTCATGATCCATACAATGTAGGTTTCAGATCACCTATATCCAAGGTCATGTAACCAAAGTCAATTTCACTAAATATGCTTATAATGAAATTGTATACGCTAATTATGTTTGGGCTTTACCTCAAACAATATAATGAATCACTTTCTTGTTTTAGTATGATGTTGCCCATGACTCAAAGGTTTCGCATCATCTTGGCCTAAGGTCAAAGTAACTTAAAGGGAGGGAGAGACATCTGTATTTTTTCTAAAAAACATTTTTTTATTTAAATATTTTGTTGCTTATGAACCGAAGGTTTCACATCACCTTAACCCAAGGTCATGTGATCAAGATCAAGGTCACTTAGTGCATTTTTAATGAAATTCTGCGTACATTCCTGTCTGGGCTATATCTCTGGAACCGTCTGCCGGATCACTTTCATATTTTAGTATGTTGTTGCTTACGACCCGAAGGTTTCACATTACCTTGACCCAAGGTCATGTGACCAAGGTCACTTACTGCATTTTTAATGAATTATGCATACAGTCCTGTCCGGGCTATATCTCTTTTGCCGGATAGCTTTCATATATTAGTATGTTGTTGCTTATAACCCGAAGTTTTCACATCACCTTGACCCAAGGCCATGTGACCAAGGTCAAGGTCACGTCGTACATTTTTAATGAAATTGTATATGCATTCCTGTCCGGGCTATATCTCTGGAACCGTTTGCCTGATCACTTTCATATTTATGTCCCCCCCCCAATGGGGAGGAGACATATTGGTTTTGCCTTCGTCGTCCGTCTGTCCGTCCGTCGGTCTGTCATACATCGTGTCTGGGCTATATCTCCTGAACCGTTTGCCCGATCACTTTCATATTTCAGTATGTTGTTGCTTATGACCCGAAGGTTTCAAATCACCTTGACCCAAGGTCATATTACCAAGGGCAAGGTCACTTAGTGCATTTTTAATGAAATTATGCATACATTCCTGTCCGGGCTATATCTCTTGAACCGTTCGCTGGATCACTTTCATATTTTAGTATGTTGTTGCTTATGACCCGAAGGTTTCCCATCACCTTGATTCAAGGTCATATTACCAAGGGCAAGGTCACTTAGTGCATTTTTAATGAAATTATGCATACATTCCTGTCCGGGCTATATCTCTTAAACCGTTTGCTGGATCACTTTCATATTTTAGTATGTTGTTGCTTATGACCCGAAGGTTTCACATCACCTTGACCCAAGGTCATGTGACCAAGGTCAAGGTCACTTTATGCATTTTTAATGAAATTATGCATACATTCCTGTCCGGGCTATATCTCTGGAACCGTTTGACGGATCACTTTTATATTTATGTCTCTCTCACAACAGGGAGGAGACATATTGGTTTTGCCTTCCTCGTCCATCCGTCTGTCCGTCTCTCACACATCGTGTCCGGGCTATATCTCCTGAACCGTTTGCCCGATCACTTTCATATTTTAGTATGTGTTGCTTATGACCCGAAGGTTTCACATCACCTTGACCCAAGGTCATGTGACCAAGGTCAAGGTCACTAAGTGCATTTTTATAAAAATTATGTATACATTCATGTCCGGGCTAGATCTCTTGAACCGTTTGCCGGATCACTTTCATATTTTAATATGTTGTTGCTTATGACCCGAAGATTTCACATCTTGACCCAAGTTCAAGGTCACTTAGTACGTTTTTAAAGAAGTTATGAATACATTCCTGTTCGTGCTATATCTCTTGAACTGTTTGCTGGATCACTTTCATATTTTAGTATGTTGTTGCTTATGACCTGAAGATTTCACATTACGTTGACTCAAGATCATGTGACCAAGGTCAAGGTCAATTAGTACATTTTAAATGAAATTGTATTTGTTATGTGTATTATGTTCAGGCTTAATCTTTTGAACCGTGATATGATCACTTCTTATTTTAGTATGATGGTGCTGATGACCCAAAGGTTTCACACCACCTTGATCCAAGGTGATATGACTAAGGTCAAGGTCAAGTTTACATTTTGTAATGAAATTGTTATTGCTATTGAGTCAGGGCTACATCTGTGGAATCGTATACTGGATCACTCTGATACTTAAGTATGTTGTTGCTCAGGATTGGAGAGTTTCTTATCATCTTGACCCAAGGTCAAAATCATTTAGTTCTTTTTAATGAAATTGTACGTACTAATCTTGTCTGGGCTATATCTCCTGAACCCTTCTTACATATTTCAGTATGTTGTTTCTCAGGACTAAATGTTTCTTATCACATTTGTCCCAAAGTCACATGATTAAGTTCTTTTCTTACTTTGGTAATGATATTGAATATGCTCATCATGTCCAGGCTGAAATTGTCTATGCTTATCATGTTTACAGTTTAGGCTTTATATTTTGAATCCAATCACTAATTCAGTTTTTTGTTGCTCATGATCCATACAATCAAAAGTAGGTTTCAGATCACCTATATCCAAGGTCATGTGACCAAAGTCAATTTTCACTAAATATGCTTATAATGAAATTGTATATGCTAATCATGTTTGGGCTTTATCTCAAACAATATAATGGATCACTTTCATGTTTTAGTATGATGTTGCCCATGACTCAAAAGGATTCACATCATCTTGGCCTAAGATCAAAGTAACTTACAGGGAGGGGGAGACATCTGTTTTTTTCTGAAAAACATTTTTTTGATTTAATATGCTGTTCCTTATGACCAGAAGGTTTCACTTCACCTTGAGCCAAGGTCATGTGACCAAGGTCAAGGTCATTTAGTGCATTATTAATGAAATTATGCATGCATTTCTGTCAGGGCTAATATCTCTAGAACCGTTTACCGGATCACTTTCATATTTTAGTATGTTGTTGCTTATGACCCTTAGGTTTCACATCACCTTGACCCAAGGTCATGTGACCACGATCAAGGTCACTTAGTGCATTTGTAATGAAATTATGCATACATTCCTGTCCGGGCTAGATCTCTTGAACCGTTTTCCGGATAACTTTTATATTTTAATATGTTGTTGCTTATGTCCCGAAGGTTTCACATCACCTTGACCCAAGGTCCTGTGACAAAGGCCAGGGTCACTTACTACATTTTTAATAAAATTGTACACACATTCCTGTCTAGGTTTTATCCTTTGGACCGCTTACTGGATTGCTTTCACGTTTTAGTATGTATTTGCTCATTACCAAAAATTTTCACCTTGTACCATGTTCATTTGATCAAGGTCAAAGTTACTAAGTAAATTTAAATGAAATTGTACATGCTTTTCCGTTGGGGCTGTATCTCTTTTAACTATTTATCAGATCACCGTCATATTTTAGTATGTTTTTGCTTATCACGTTGACTCAAGCTCATGTGACCAAGGTCAAGGTCAGTTAGTTTATTTTAAATGAAATTGTATTTGTTACGGGTATTATCTCCATGCTTAATCTTTTGAACCTTGATCGGATCATCTGATGACACAAAGGTTTCACATCACCTTGATCCAAGGTCATATGACTTAGGTCAAGGTCAAGTATTACATTTTTTAATGAAATTGTAAATTCTATTGAGTCTGGGCTATATCTGTGGAATCGTATACTGGATCGCTCTGATACTTTAGTATGCTGTTGCTCATGATTTGAGGGTTTCTCATCATCTTGACCCAAGGTCATGTGCCCAAGGTCAATATCATTTAGTTCATTTTAATGTAATTGTTATACTAATATTGTCTGGGCTTTATCTCCTGAACCCTTCTTACAATTGTTTTCATATTTTAGTATGTTGTTTCTCAGAACTAAATGTTTCTTATCACATTGTCCCATTATCACATGATTAAGGTCGCTTCTTACTTTGGTAATGAAATTGTATATGCTAATCATGTCCAGGCTGAAATTGCCTATGCTAATCATGTTTAGGCTTTATATTTTGAACCATGTATCCAATCACTTATTCAGTTTTTTGTTGCTCATGATCCATACGATGTAGGTTTCAGATCACCTATATCCAAGGTCATGTGACCATAGTCAATCACTAAATATGCTTATAATGAAATTGTATATTCTAATCATGTTTTGGCTTTACCTCAAACAATATAATGAATCACTTTCATGTTTTAGTATGATGTTGCCCATCATCTTGGCCTAGGGTCAAAGTAACTTATAGGGAGGGGGGAGACATCTGTTTTTTTTATGAAAAACAATTTTTTTTAATTCATCTTTGGATGCTGAGTTGAACCCATGCATCAGATGCGGCATCTGACCTACATTTTCCCGTTGAATGACTTCTATGTCTGGTTTAAGTTTTTGGGGTAGCTAAGTATCTGACAAAGTTCTGATGCTACAGTATCCAAACTTGCACCAGTGATTCATCTTGGGATGCTAAGGTTACACTACATAGTATCCGCAGTGTCGCATTTGGAATTTGGCTAGGGATGATTTTTTAAATAGGGGACAGATGGGGTCCAGCTTCATTTTGTGAGCTTTATAATTGAAATAACTATGATTTTTGATATTTGGAAGAAATAATAAGCTTGTTGTCTTGATAAAAGCCCATTATTTCCATTGTATTCCTCATATGTATAGTATGACCGGATGTGAAAGTAAGAGGTCATGTGACTAGCCATTGGCAAAGAAATGAGTGCTGTATTTAGGTAAGAAAACTTTGACGTCATATTTCTCGAATTGCATCAGGTGAAAATTCAAATAAATTGCACATATTGTAGAATAAGAAATACACAACAAATTGACATACAGTTTATTAAGAAAATCATTTGAGAAGGATGTCAAATTTGAGTCACTTTGAGGGGTCATGCCCCATTTCCATGCCATCTTCTAATGTACTGCTATAACTTTGAGCAGCATGTCTGACTGACAGGATTTGTTCAGATGAAATCAAGGATTATAGAAGTAATCAGCAATGAGAGTACTTTTTATTGATATGTAGCTTTATAATGTATGAGCAATAGAAAATTATTAATATGACGTCAACTATTGCATGCCTTTCATTGAAAACGCTCAATTTTCAATGGCCAATACTGTGTAGTGCAACCTTATACGCACACATGCTCCTCAGTTCAAAATTTTCATATTTGGTTGCTATGGTTACCATTTATATCATGAAAAGGTATTGACTCTGCTGTTTCTTAAAAAACAAATATAGATAAGTTTAATTCAAAAATAAAAAAAATTTGATTGTCATGAAAATTGATGTTGCTCCAGTATTAGCTCATTTATGTAGGAAAAATGCTGTTAAGTCTGTGATACCATTGTGGATGTGATGCACCTTTGCCATACAGATAAGAGGTTTACATTATGATGAGAGGTATCAAAATATTATGAAAATGTTAAAGTATCTCAAATGACTTAAATTTACCACAATGTGGTTACCATAGCAACCAATACCTATTCAAAATATTATAGCTTATAAGAACATATCTTTTGTTTGCGGTAAAGCGTAATGGTATATAATGAGCTTCGACGCAACAAAAATTTGTCGTTACGACAAAAAAGTTTGTCGTTGCCATGGCAACATTCTTTTAAGAATGACATTAAGTATTTATTCTATCTTTTAATGTACCATTTTAGTACTTAAGCATCATAAATAGCTCCTATTGATCATATATGTATTTCCTATTATGGCCATATAATGTAACATAGGGGTTAAGGCTTGACGGTATCATGGGACCTTTGACGGTGTGTCGCGACAAAAGTATAGTGCGTAACACAAAATATCTGGTATCGCAAGATGCGAAAGATCTTAAAAACTCATATTGACACAAAAAATTTCTCGGATAAGGAAAAATGTACTACTATAGGTTACACTACATAGTATCCGCAGTGTCGCATTTGGAATTTGGCTAGGGATGATTTTTTAAATAGGGGACAGATGGGGTCCAGCTTCATTTTGTGAGCTTTATAATTGAAATAACTATGATTTTTGATGCATATTAGATGTATCTTTGATCAAATTTTCAAAAAATGACCTTGACCTACTTTTTCCGCTGAGTGATTTTGCCTTAAAAGGCCAATATTGAGCAAAGTATAAGTGCTGCATGTACCAAACTTGCATATTGGATGAATCTTTGATGAAACTTTCATAAAATGACCTTGACCTCCTTTTTCCGCTTGAGTGATTTTGCCTTTAAAGGCCAACATTGAGCAAAGTAAAAGTGCTACATGCACCAAACTTGCATATTAGATGTATCTTTGATCAAATTTTCAAAAAATGACCTTGACCTACTTTTTCCGCTAAGTGATTTTGCCTTAAAAGGCCAATATTGAGCAAAGTTTAAGTGCTACATTACCAAACTTGCATAGTGGATGTATCTTTGATCAAACTTTCATAAAATGACCTTGACCTACAGTTTTCCTTTTAGTGATTTTTTAGGTGAGTTTCGCGTAGCGATCTCGGCTATAGTGATCGCAGGATCCACGTGACCTCAGATTTGCATCACGTGACCTGAAAGCGTGACATCCCCGGGCCCAAAAAATGTATAAATCGAGTGAACTCCGATCGTGTGGCCCCATGACCCTGGACCTCATTATTCACCATATTTATTTAAGACAGCGTACATTGCATTCCGCGTTTTAACAGTTGTTTCATAATGTTTAAAAAAGTTGGAGATTATTTAAAAAAGGATACTTTAGGATTCAGTGAACATCAACCGTCTCGTGGGCACGCGTGTTGAGATTCCTTATAAGTTTATCGGCTATACTGTACCACGTGACACGATCCTGTAAGTAAATGAATAAAATGGAAGGCGCTGATCTTCAAATCGTAGCAGTTCGAGTGTTTAAGCGATTAACGAGGAGTTACGGTCATAAATTACACTTCTAGGTATAGAAATCAATTTAGAATTCACAAACAATCAATCGTTCATAGCGCATTGGTCTGTCGCATCTCGCAAATAGAATGCACTGACTGAACACTGAGCCTGGACTGGAACGGACACGCTAAACAGCTAAATTCGAGTAAACAAAAACTAGGTCACTGAAGAAATGGTACCTACGATATCTCTGGAAGTACGGGGAATTTTTAATGAAATTTGGTGACATAGTAGATAAAATATATAGGTACAATCGTAGAAAGTATGATCTTATTTGAACCTCTATAGCGAATTTTTGCAATGGTTGAAGTTAGAAATTTGACATGACTGTGTATCTGCAAGATACTGGCCTTAAACAATACACAGGTCGTACACATACATACACATACCAGGCGCTTTTACGGCCTGTGGGACCGATATGCAGATCTATACACCACAGGGGTGAGGTATCTTCGCTTGGTCACAAACCCTTTCCTCAATACAAACCCTTCAATATGTCTATATATAAAACTTTTATAATAACTAATATAGACATATAGAAGAAAGGGTACGTATAGAGGAAAGGGTTTGTGACCAAGCGATAATTACTACCTCACCCCTGTGCTATACATGAAGAAAAAATAATCGTCTGAACTATCAGTGCGGATCCAGCTTATTATTTAGGGGGGGGGGGAGAAATTGGCAAATGGTTTGGGGACTTCCTAGGTCCCCAGCGGGTCCAGGGCAGAGCCAGGGCTGTCGCAGGGTATTTTGGGAAAGGGGCCGGGGCCTTTCAAATTGGGAAAAATAGCGGCATTTTGAGCAAGATTGGGAAATTTACAACTGAAATAGAATTTAATTTTAACCCTTTATTTTGGCTACCGGTAGATGACAGTTGAATATGTTCTTCTCCTCGTTATACTGCCGTCTTTCGTTTTTCTAGAATTTGGCGGTACAACGGGTTCGGCGGTATATCGAAGTTTACGTACTGATTACATCAATAAAATTTGTGAATAGTGAATCAGATTTTTTTCATTACAAATATTGAAAACAGGAATACCAATAACGTGGTAAATAGCTTGTCCGTCTTTAGACTAAATAATCCAGTCTCTCCGCTGCCGCTAAAAGATACTGAACCCCACTATGGTTGTTACAGAACGAAGTCGGACCAAACTGTTGCCCAACAATTTTTCCATATTACGGACCTTTTAAGAAATTTAGTATCATCAAAGTAAAAAATCAAAGATAAGCGTTATGGCAAAATAAGCCAATTTTGCCGTTCATGGCTTTTGTCCTTTTGACAGATTTATGCATTGCCAATTTTTCACAAAAATCAAACTTTTTGAGACCAAATTGCAACTTTACCTAGGACTTAGAATGTAATTTTTTTATTATTCGAAAGAGCATTCAAACTTTTTTTCTTTCATTTTTTTTATTTTACGATAAATACAAATGATATATTCATTGCTTCCTATTTTCTTGTGATATTTCCTTTAAAACCATGTTTTACACACAAACAGGCCTTTTATGCAACAAATTTAACCCTCATTTTTGCAATGGAAATTTCTTTGAACCATGTTTTTTGTCTGGAAATGCGATTTATGCTGAACACAAGATAGGTTTCGAAGGATCAAGAGGTATGCACAAATTGACATCATTCATGAAGATGTATTAACAACGAAAGAAAGCATGACAAGCATACACTACTTATCTCTATTGGTCGCTATTGCAGGTGGATTGAAAGGACCAATTAAGCGTTTTCTCGTAATTGGAAGAAATATTTGTTGGTATATTTATAAAAAGGGCTGAAGTACCATCGCAACAGATCAATATTAAATAAATGAACATTAAAAATACTCAAGAACATAAAGTATTCGAAATCAAAATTCAGAAGTAAAGTGTTGTCAAAAGATGCAAGTTAAAATTGTAGTATTGTTCAGAAATTGTCTTCGAGTGTGAATGAAAATTACTTTAAACGACTTCTAAACTACGAATTGGTAGGATGTTTCGATTCTGCAGGCGAAATTGTCTCATTTCAGCAAATTTGAAGAAAGAATTACATTAGCGTTCAAAATATTAGAATTTTCCACCTTTTTTTATTACGTCATTTCAACGTCAAATTTGACGTAGTAGGCACCCGTAAAAGTTTTGACGACATGTCAAATCGTAAACCTTAGACCATAACCTTTCATTTTATACCAAATATAGCCTTGCATTAGGAGTGGACATTAAACTCCTAAAATAGAGCACTTTTTTAGGCTTGGTCACCGTACTATACATGCAGGTAAGGAATCTGCATCTTATCCACATTTCACACTTGAGTAAGCAGATTAGGTAACATGGGACAGGTCTATTCCCATCTTAATTAAAGTCCTACATCAACCAAACTTGCATGGATGAAGCATCTGAGGATGCTAACTACAATACATGCTAAGGAGGCTATATCTGACCCACATTTCATACTTTAGTGAGCAGGTAAGGTAAAATGGGACAGGTCAATTTCCTCCTTACGATAAGTCTTACTTCAACCAAACTTGCATGGATGATGCATTTGAGGTTGCTTATTACAATGCATGGTACGTAGGCCGCATCTGACCCACATTTCATACTTGAATGGGTAGGTTATGTAAAATGGGACAGGTCCATTCCCGCCTTACTATAAGTCATAGGTCAGACAAAGTTGTGTGGGTAATGCAACCGAGGGTGCTTACTGCAGCACGTGATACAGATGCTGCATCTGACCCACATTGTACGCTTGTGTGACCAGAGGTTAGATTTAATAGGACGGGTCTAATTCCACCTTACTGTAAGTCCCAGATCGACCAAACTAAATGGATAACGCGTCTGATGAAGCTGACCACATTGCATTGGAGGAAGGCTGAGTCTGACCCACATTTCATGCTTGAGTGACCAGGTTAGGTAAACTGGGACAGCTCCATTCCCGCCTTACTATAAGTCCTTCATTTAAAAAAAACTTGCATGGATGATGCATCTTATGATTCTAACTGCAATGCATTGTACAGATGATGCATCTGACTCACATTTCACGCTTGAGCAATCATCAATCAAGTAAAATGGGACATGTCCATTTCTGGTGTACTTAAAGTCTTAGCGCAATTAAAAAAAAACTTCTGTGGGTGAGGCATCTGAGGATGCTTACTGCAATACACTGGTCAGATGCGGCATCTGACCTATATTTCACACTTGATTGACCAGGTTATGTAAAATTAGAATCTTCATTTCCAGCCTTTCTTTATTTTATTTATCAACCAAACTTTTGTGGATGATGTATCTGGAAATACTTTGTGCAATTTAGGTACAGATACTGGTCATGTGACAATGTTGCCGTCGAGGTGAGCGCTGTCATCTCTTATGGCTCTATGTTTGGCTCTATGTTTAAATACATCTTAGTAAGATACAGATCAGGTTCGAGTTCTGTTTCAATTGAGGCCAAGGTTTGTGGTTTTTTTCTGTTTTGTGTCCGCATGCTGCACCACATTTCCCAAAAACAAACAAAATATTTTTTTTTATTTCCCAAATGCGGAATTCCAAGACCGTGTTTAACCGTTCAATTATTTTTCCTAATTACGACATCTAAGCGTTTTAATCGATCTATAACACATACTGCTTCTGTTTAAGCGTCAAAATAACTTTGAAGTAAGTGCGACGAGTGCCAGAGATGAATCAGTAATAGGGCATTTCGTCCCATTTCAAGGATCAGAACGGCTTAACATGGCTACGAATGACAATGAAAGTGTTTAGTACGTTACTCCTAACATAAAGAAACATTAAGTATTCAAACTCTACTGTCAAGTAAGTGCATTGTGCATTTTTCTAGTCGTAATTATCTAGTGAAAAATAATCAGTTGTCATGCACAGATCTGTATTCTTTAAAGGGGGGGGGGGGGGTCCATTGATGCAGATAAAGAGTGCCGAAAATGTGTTCAAGATTAGGTACTGTGTGTGTACTTATTTTAGCGGCAGAGTGCTCCAAATCAAGACTTCACTAAAGATGTAAATATATATTGAATAATAATTGGAAAATTACATGTGCACATGAAATAACATGTGCACTTGTTTGTGATTAGAAAATCCGCTTTTATGTTGCTTTGCCTACTGTTCTGTTGCCTGTCTTTGCAAATTTGATAATATGGTTGTGCTAAGTTGTGCTAAAATAAGTAGTACGTATACAGTGTATTGCCTAGTCATGTCTGACCCTCAATATGTGACTTTAACCTTGGAAGTGACCTCCTTGATCTTCATTTGATTGTTAAACGTCTTTAAATTCATTGCTTGACCAACCCTGCAAGTTCAACCATTTGACCATTTGTCCAACCCTGCAAATTCATTGCTTGACAAACCCTGCAAATTCGATGTATAATGCATATATTAATCAATTTATATTCATTTATATGAAAGTATATGACTTCCAGACAGACAGACAGGTGCAGGACAAAGTTATGCCTATACGTCGCTCTTCTGTTGCAGGCAACATAACAAAAATGTTATGAATCTCTGATCATCAAAAAAACAAGAGGCGATCCAACTATAATGCTAGAGAGTGACAGGGTAGTGAAAGAACTCTTTTGAAAAGACTAAGTGTTGTATTGTTTCCTTCGTGTGTCATTTTCAGAAAATTAGATGCTTAAATATACAAATTGTTCAGACAGGTTGGGTAGGACAAAAAGTAATGACACTCTTTATGATATCTGTCAATCTTTCTTATACTGCACTAATTCATATGTTTAGATATTCAAATAATTCTTAAAATAGTAATTGGGCATAGCGAATAGCAATTAAAAGGTTTAATTATAAGTGTTACTCCTTAGTTAAATTACCAAGGTTGTAATTTTAAGTGTAAAGAAATAGCGAAATCATATATCAAATCCGGCTCATGCGATATTTTGTTGTTTTTTTTTTTCGACTTGTTTGTTTTTTCCCTTGCTTGCTGATAGGTTTTTCCGATCACAGCCTGACGCAAAACAGAAAAAAAAAACAAACAAAACCTTGGCCTCACCTATTTGTACAAGAGTAATGGCCCTTGGACTTGGCGTATTTCATGTATTTTCAGTTAACCGGACTTTTGTTTGCTGTTGTTGAATATATTGAACTAATTTTTGGTACGTGAATCATCTCAGTGTGATACAAATCAAGTTTGAGTTTTGTTTTGATTAACCTATTTTTACAAAAGTTATGGTCCTAGGACTTAGCAAATTTCATGAATGTTTCAGTTTTCCGGACTTTTCTTGGCTGTTATTGTAGATATTGATCTGATTTTTGTGTCGCCTGCGAAGCACAGCGACACTTAAGGATCTATTTGTCCGTTGTCCGTCTGTCCGTCCGTCCGTCTGTCTGTCTGTCTGTCTGTCTGTCTGTCTGTCTGTCCGTCCGTCTGTCTGTCACACTTGGGTGTCACACCCCATAACTTTTGATTGGTAAGTGATAGGGCTTTGATATTTCACATGTGTATTCCTTGTGACAAGACCTTTCTACACATACCATATTTTTTTTACCTCATGACCTTGATCTAGATATTTGACCTACTTTTCAAAAAATCTAAAATTGGCTATATCTTTTGATTGGTAAGTGATAGGGCTTTGATATTTCACATGTGTAATCTTTGTGACAAGACCTTTCTACACTATATCTTTTGATTGGTAAGTGATAGGGCTTTGATATTTCACATGTGTAATCTTTGTGACAAGACCTTTCTACACATACCATATTTTTTTACCTCGTGACCTTGACCTAGATATTTGACCTACTTTTAAAAAAATCTAAGATTTGCTATATCTTTTGATTGGTAAGTGATAGGGCTTTGATATTTCATATGTTTATTCCTTATGACAAGACCTTTCTAAACATACCATAATTTTTGACCTCGTGACCTTGCCCACTTTTCAAAAAATGTAAGATTGGCTCTATCTTTTGATTTGTAAGTGATAGGGCTTTGATATTTCATATTTGCATTCCTTATGACAAGACCTTTCTAAACATTCCATAATATTTTACCTAGTGACCTTGCCCTTGATATTTGACCTACTTTTAATTTTAAAAAATCCGCTTCGTATGCGACACAAGCATTCCTTGGATTGCTATTTTTTGGTATGGGAATACATTTTAGTATGATACTGATCAAGTTTAATTTTGGTTTTTCATTTACCCATTTTTACAAAATTTAGGACCCCTTGACTTAGCAATTTGCAGTTTTCCAGACCTCTTCTCTTACTGCAGATAAGGAACCGATTTATGTGTTGGCATTCATCTAAATTGATGTTTAAGTTGTATTCTAGGCAGAGTTGCAGGACATAGATTGATCCCGGTCGGTGACTTAAATCGCCCAGCGATCAACAATTTTTATACTCCCGTCATTTGACGGGTCGATTTATGGTATGGCGAAGTCCGTCCGTCTGTCCGTCCGCCTATGGAACGCAATAACTTGAATATATGTCAATGGATTTTCACGAATTTCATACATTATGATTGGACTATGGAGAGGAAGCCGCCTTTCGATTTTCAGGTTCATTCGATTTGTCGTTACAGAGTTATGGGACTTAAATATTTTAGAATACAGTGAAAATTTACTAAAATAGTTGAAAATTATTTAAAAATCTATTTCTGGTCGAAATGTTTTGAAATTTTGTATACTTAAGGTGGAAAAGATGCTCTTTGACATATGTAACGGGTTTTTAATTTTTTGGTCGCATAACCGAGATATTATGTGTAATGGGAGGGGGGGGGTTATATGCATATACATGTTAAGCTAAGGGCAAAATATAGGCGCATGGAACGCAATAACTTGAATATGCGTCAATGGATTTACATGATATTTCTACATTGTGATCAGACTTTGAAGGAGAAGCCGCCTTTCGATTTTCAGGTTCATCCGATTTGTCGTTACAGAGTTATGGGACTTTGATATTTTAAATACAATGAAAAAATATACTAAAATAATTTAAAATTCTTTAAAAATCTATTTCTGGTCAAAATGTTTTGAAATTTTGTATACTTCAAGTAGAAAGGTTCTTCTTTCACATATGTAACGGGTTCTTACATTTTTTGTCACATAATCCAGAAATTATGTGTAATGGGGGGGGGGTTATACCCGGTATGCACATACATGTTAAGCTAAGGGCAAAATATAGGTGCATGGAACGCAATTACTTGAATATGCGTCAACAGATTTTCATGATATTTGTACATTGTGATCAGACTTTGAAGAGGAAGCCGCCTTTCGATTTTCAGGTTCATCCGATTTGTCCTTATGGAGTTATGGGACTTAGATATTTTGGTGTTGTGAAAAAAATCCCAACAGGCGTATCTTGCTGCGTGAGCGTAGGCTTTATTCTATATGTTTAGCTATATGTTTAGATATTCACTTTTTTTTTAGTTCAGTAATGTCGAAATTTCTGTTATCAAAAAATCTTGACATTTTTCCAAAACGTGGGTCCTGTAGCATCATATTCCACCCATCCTGTTACTTTTTCGGTACATTTTTGGACATAATATTTTTCACACTCTTTGGCCATATTACATTGCTTAGATTGAGGATCACTGACGAGGGTTAAGTACCCGAAACGTGCATGTCTGGTCCATGCTGAAATTGTATCTGTTCTTTAATGATGCTATTTGATTTGAAGACGTTAAACATTTGTATTTTTAATCTCCATAGATTTCTAATGCAAATCCTCGTTTATGGAATTCGCTGTTGTTGCTATATGTACTTTCATGGCTTATTGTGGCACAGCACAAACATTTAAACGATTATGAGATATATTTGCCATATCACCTGTCATTTGTTTAGAATCATATAAACTTTATTTCACTTGATATTTATTTGTAGAATCTAAAGGGCTCAGTGGTGGTGTTATTGCTGCCATTGTCATCTGTAGTATTGTTGCTGTGGCAGGGATAGTAGTAGCAATAGGATTAGGATTGAAAAAGAAGTATCCATGTCAGAAAGGTAATTTACACGATTACTCTACTTTTTATCTTTCTGTCTGTACATAATGGATAACAAAAGTTACCAAAGTAAAATAAAAGATATTAGATAAACAATATTGACCTTCAACCTTGACCTACTTTTCAAAAATTTTAACCTTGTTTCTGACAAAAACCTGTATGGGCGAGCTATGTAATCTTTGATTACCCTATGTTTTAATGAAATTATGAATACATTCCTGTCCAGGCTAGATCTCTTGAACCGTTTGCCGAATAACTTTCATATTTTAGTATGTTGTTGCTAATGACCCGAAGGTTTCACACCACCTTAACCAAAGGTCATATGACTAAGGTCAAGGGCACTTAGTGCATTTTTAATGAAATTATGAATACATTCCTGTCCGGGCTAGATCTCTTGAGCCGTTTGCCGGATCACTTTCATATTTTAGTATGTTGTTCCTTATTACCCAAAGGTTTCACATCACCTTGATACAAGGTCATGTGACCAAAGTCAAGGTCACTTAGTACATTTATAATGAAATTGTACATACATTCCTTTTCGGGCTATATCTCCTGAACCGTTTACCGAATCACTTTCATATTTTAGTATGTTGTTCCATATGACCCGAAAGCTTCACATCACCTTTACCCAAGGTCATGTGACAAAGGCCAAGGTCACTTACTACATTTTTAGCTCGACTGCACTTTAGTGCAAAAGAGCTATTGCAATACCCCCGGCGTCCGCGTCCGCGTCGTCTGAACTAGATGATAAGGTAAATGTTAAGATTACACATTTACCTTTCCTATATTCATATTCTGTTGGTTTTTTTTTTCTGTTGCAAATGTTTAATTATACATCATTTAATATATCCAGATGAGGATATAGCCCCTTGAGTTGGGATTTTTAAAATTATTTCAAATGATAAGGCAAATGTTGAGATGATAAGGTAAATGTTAAGATAGCAATAAAGTCTTTAAAAGCCAACATTGAGAAAAGTATAAGTGCTACATGCACCAGACTTGCATATCGGATGCATCTTGGGTTAGACTATTGAAATATGACCTTGACCTACTTTTTCCGCTTCAGTGATTTTGCTTTAAATTGGCAATATTGAGCTAACTATAAGTGCTACATGCACCAGACTTGCATATTGGATGCATCTTGGGTTTGACTATTGAAATCTGACCTTGACCTTCTTTTTCTGCATCTCAAAGAGTGTGGGCTTTTTTCAGCTCATATGAGCAAAGCGTAAGTGACCTTTTGTCATAGTGTATCCTCTGTCATTGGTTCACCATAAACTAATTTTAATTTATAACTTTAAATTTTTATGTGACTTGATATATGTTGTTGCCTGAGAAAGGGAGTTTAAATAAATTGGCTGTCATGAGAGATATTATGCTATGCAGTCGAGCATTAGGTGACTCTGGCAACTATTTTTAATGAAATTGTACATACATTCCTGTCCAGTCTTTATGCCTTGGACAGCTTACTGGGATTGCTTTCACGTTTAAGTATGTATTTGCTCATGACCTAAAGGTTTCACCGTGACCTATGGTCATTCCATCAAGGTCAAAGTTACTAAGTACATTTTGATAAAATTGTACATGCTATCCTGTATGAGCTGTATCTCTTTAAATTATTCATCAGACCTCTGGTATATTTTAATATGTTGTTGCTTATCACGTAAAGGTTTCACATCACATTGACTCAAGGTCATGTGACCAAGGTCAATTAGTATATTTTAAATGAAATTGTATTTGTTACGTGTATTATGTCCAAGCTTAACCATGATCGGATCACTTCATATCTTAGTATGATGGTGCTGATGACCCAAAGGTTTCACACCACCTAGATCTAAGGTCATATGACTAAGGTCAAGGTCATGTATTACATTTTTTAATGAAATTGTAAATGCTATTGAGTCAGGGCTATATCTGTGGAATCGTATACTGGATCACTCTGATACTTTAGTATGCTGTTGCTCAGGATTTGAGGGTTTCTTATCATCTTGACCCAAGGTCATATGCCCAAGGTCATTTAGTTCTTTTTAATGAAATTGTACGTAATAATCTTGTCTGGGCTATATCTCCTGAACCCTTCTTACAATTGTTTTTATATTTTAGTATGTTGTTTCTCAGGACTAAATGTACATTGTCCCAAGGTCACATGATTAAGGTCACTTCTTACTTTGGTAAAGAAATTGTATATGCTAATTATGTCCAGGCTGAAATTGTCTATGCTTATCATGTTTATGCTTTATATTTTGAATCATGTATCCAATCACTAATTCAGTTTTTTGTTGCTCATGATCCATACAATGTAGGTTCCAGCACTAAATATGCTTATAATGAAATTGTATATGCTAATCATGTTTGGGCTTTACCTCAAACAATATAATGAATCACTTTCATGTTTTGGTATGATGTTGCCCATGACTCAAAGGTTTCACATCATCTTGGCCTAAGGTCAAAGTAACTTAGAGAGGGGGGGGGGGGGGGGAGAGACATCTGGTTTTTTTTTCTGAAAAAACATTTCTTTTATTTCAATTAATTTTTGTTGCAGTTTTAACAAAAATTCTTTTTAAATGACATTAGCCTCATATTTGAACTTTCTTTTCCATTTAATAGATAATTACTTTAAAATTTAGCATGAAAACTTAATTTGTGATAGTAGGGGTTTTATTCTAAAAAGTTAATTCCTATCATCTGTCATACTATTCAATATTGAACTATTTTGATAGAATTTTTTAGTTATTGGTGAATTTATTGATTACTTTTAATTAATTTGGTTTAATTTGAAAAAAGAAAAGGCAATTCTTTTCCCTTCTGATTTTCGTTTTGCGTCATATGATTGATAACGATGGTCATATGATAAGCCTAAAATAAATTCATGTAAAGTAGATTTAGAATTTATTTACCTGGATGAATCAAAGGGGATTTCCGTGGAAAATATAATTTGCGTATCACGTGATATGCGACAGCGAGAATAGGCAATATTTGAAAAATCTGTTCATATTAAGCCGATTGGATCAAATAAATGCTTAGTATATTTGTTGCCACACGTGGGGATGGTTCATGTTTTTATTTATCTAGAATGGAATGGTGAGCAATTCATACCCTATTCATGTTTCTTTTCTATCAAAAAGTTTGTCTCGTTTGTCAAATTACATGTAGAGGGTCAAGTATAAAATAAGATAATTTTATTGTTTAACTCAAGTCAGTTATCTTTGCATGAAAAAAAAAAAACAAACAAGAATAATCAAATGAAAGCTTCGTTTCCAATAATCCTAATAATGCCTTACTGAATTGTTGGATCCAAATCCTTGTCATTTTCTTAAGTTTTATACAAACGTATGGTATCATGATTGTTGTTATGTTATAGGCTAACTTTCTGAGATTTTTAAATGAAATTTCTCAGGAAATCACGAAGGTGTCGAAACAAAGGAAAAATTACAGGAGTTGGGAAATACCGCAAACGGAGAGACTAGATGATAAATATGACTTTTAAAAGATTACTCGTGTTTTCTTTTCTTCAACTATTCAGAAAAAAATATTAATTGTAAGGGATGAAATATTTGTATTTCAGAACAAAAACAAGATGTTTGAATTTTAACATGTATAATTCTGTATTGTAATCTGTATTTGAGCAGGTCATTTCGACAAACGCATTATCATAGATGGAAAATAATTAAAGGTTTCTTTACAATTAATTCCTATAAAGATTAGCAATGAAATGATTTAGCTGCAATGGATGCACGCCAAATGATAAGTGCAGACAACTAAGTTAAGATTGTTATAACGAACATTTTTGATATATTTATAGTCCAGAAAACTCTTATATCTTTAAGTGATACTTATTTTCTGTTGTTAATGCACAATGATGTCTTTGTCCATGAATTATTATATTCAGCTGAAGTGATATCTGATTGATGTATTTATTCCTACGGTTTGCATATACACTTATAGACATTTATCTAAATTTGATTGATATTTTACAGCAAGACATTTAATTACCCCCTTGTAATATGTTACTGTTGCAGATATATACATTTGGTACATATACACTATATATATAAAAAAATGAATATTGAGGTTTTAATTTTAAAAGAACAAGTTAATATATGTCTTATTAATTTTCTGTTACAAAATTTCTTGACATTTCTAAAACGTGGGTCCTGTAGCATCATATCCCACCCATTCAGCTACGTCTTTCGGAACATTTTTGGACTTAATAATTTTCACACTTTTTGGCCATATTTCTTCAAAACGTGCTATCTTTTTGTTAGCGATATGACTTTCATATTTCATATATGCTTTCATTTTATGAACCATTTCTGCATTTGACATATTAGCCTTGAACTTAGGTGATGTCAATGTATAGAATCATTAAGCAACTGATATCTCATAATTAATGATTTCTTAAGAAAATTTAGGCCGCTTGGAGTACACATTCTCTTTTTTAGGGAAGTAGTGGAATAATCATTTCAACATTCTTTTTAGCGTGAAAATGTAAATCTTGAATTTGTCAACTAAGAATGTTCAGGCAAAACAAAATTACTACGCATTGTCTCTTTGATGATTTTATTGTTACCTGTGTTTGATCTTGAGGTTTAGCAACGTTATTAATCTTATCACTATTTATACTGTGTTATATGAATTTTATTTATTGATATACGTGTGTATATAAAAGAGCGTAAGTTACAATTTACCAATGATGTATAAAAATAAAATGTTAATCCACATTTTATTTCATAACAAAGGCTTCTTTGGTAATGCATCTATTGTGTATATGATTATATTTCCATTTTACAATCCAATTTGATTTTGCTTTATTCATTTCTTAACGTTTCATTTATCTTCTCTTTATAACTACAAATTACACATTCAGTCTGTATTTATATCCCTTCAAACTAAGTTTTTGATGTATATTGGAAACACCATGTCAGTCCGTTAGTCCGCCCGTCCGTCCCGTTAAGAAGAAGTTCTTAAAGCAGATATGTCTTCATGTATAAGTGATAGGGCTTTAATATATCATACATACATTCACCATATCAAGCACTACATTGTAATACCAAGACATTTGACCTTGTGACCTTGAATTTTGACCTTGAATACAATTATTTAGAAAAGAAGTTCTGAAAGCAGATATTTATTTTCTTCAAGTATAAGTGATATGGCTTTCATATTTAGGTCACCTCGACGAAGTTGAGTGAGCTTATGCTATACCCCCGTGCGTCCGCGTTCGCGTCCGTGTTAAGAAGTTTGGGGTAGCTCAGTATTTGGCAAAGTACTGATGCTACAGTAACCAAACTTGCACAAGTGATTCATCTTTGGACGCTGAGAGGAACCAATGCATCGGATGCTGCATCTGACCTACATTTTCCGCTTGATTGACTTGGTTAAGAAGTTTTGGGTAGCTCAGAGTGGCTTGGTTAAGAAGTTTGGGGCAGCTCAGTATCTTACAAAGTACTGATGCTACAGTAACCAAACTTGCACAAGTGATTCATCTTGGGATACCGATAGGAACCCATGCATCGGATGCTGCATCTGACCTACATTTTCCGCTTGATTTACTTGGTTAAGAAGTTCGGGTAGCTCAGAGTGGATTGGTTAAGAAGTTTGGGGTAGCTACAGTAACCAAACTTGCACAAGTGATTCATCTTGGGATGCTGAGAGGAACCAATGCATCAGATGCAGCATCTCACCTACTTTTTCCACTTGAGTGATTTTGCCTTTAAAAGCCAATATTGAGCAAAAGTATAAGTGCTACATGTACCAAACTTGCATATTTGGTCCATCTTTGATCAATCTTTCATAAAATGACCTTGACCTACTTTTTCCGCTTGAGTGATTTTGCCTTTTAAGGCCTATATTGAGCAAAGTATAAGTGCTACATGTACCAAACTTGCATATTGGATGTATCTTTGATCAAACTTTCATAAAATGACCTTGACCTACTTTTTCCACTTGAATGATTTTGCCTTTAAAAGCCAATATACATGTACTTAGAAATAGCTTTGAATTGAATTTTGCTGCCACGAGGTGAGCTTCGTAATCTGTGATTACCTATGTTTTATACATGCATTTTAATTTTACTATAACAAGTGCTATATTTTGTAATTTGTTATCAAGATATTTGACTTAGGGGCTTAAACTTTGACCTTTATATCAGTTTATTTGTTTAGACACTCAATATCCACAATTTTTCGGCTACTCGGACTTTATCAAGTTGAAAATACGTGTAGAAAAAGATCTCTACATAATATACATGTTATGGATATTACGTAGACATCATTTATATGTTATTGATATTACGTAGACATCTTTTATATGTCATGGATATTACGTAACATCTTTTATATGTTATGGATATTACGTAGAATTCTTTTACATCCGTGTTTTCCATTTGATAAAGGCCAAATGGCCGAAAAATTGTGGATAATGAGTGTTTATTGTTCTTCCCTACGGAGGACTTTACTTAATTATTTGTTTAGAATTTCTTAAAGCAGATTTCTTTTTTTATTAAAAGTGTAAGGGATAGGGCCTTTATGTTTAAAACATACATTTCTCATATCATGTACTACATGTACATTTTGATACCAATACATTTGACCCAGTGACCTAACCTATATTTTTGTTCTTGGCATTTGGACTAATGATCTTGACTTAAAATATATCTACTTTTTGAAGATTGAGCCTTCGCTGGTAGAGTTTTTATTTTTCACATGTGATATCCTTATGTCAAAGACCTTTCAATCGGTACCTTGACATTTGACCTCTTGACATTGACCTTGAAGTCTGGCCTACTTTTCAAAAGCATTAACATTGGTTATGCATGCATCTTTTAATTTCAATTGGTATAGCTTTCAAATTTCACTTGTTGGAGATCCCCTCCTCTCTTGTAGATATCTTACCACAATCATTTTCATAGGAAACCTTGAATTTGTCCTAATTGCCTTGACTTTAAAGTTTGGTAGACTATTCAAAAACTTAAAGATTGATTATATCTCTTGAACCGTTAGCGTTGTAGCTTTCATGTTTCTCAAATTATTTGTGTCTTAAACCCTTCGAAGTTTTTATTTGAGCCTAGACTTTGATTTGATTGAACTTTGACTACATTTAAAAAAAATCAAATTGACTTTATTTCTTTTACTGTTAGGAAAAGGCTTTAATTTTTCGTAGATTCCTTTTGCAGCTAGGCCTTTTCAGGATTCGATACATCTGCTTTGATCATTCCTTGGATCGTTCTTTATGGATGTTGTTGTATGTCTCGTTGATCTTCGATGTTCTGTCTGTTGTATGTTACATCATGTTTATGTGTTCCGCTGGGGTCAGTTTATCTCTCCCACATAACTCGAAAGATAAAGCTTACTTCAACTGACACTATTGAATTTGAAAACGTTTAACACTCTGTCATACCATCTTAAGCAGATAAAGTTAAATTGTAGTATCTTTAAAAATCCGTTAATTCTGATTTCGTTCTCAAAAATAAATCGCTAAAAGAATTTTTATATTGTACATCATTTTAATTTCTTGGTATTTCTCTTTTACAAAGTTGAATATGTTGTTACGGGGTTGGTTGCTTTTTTTGCATTTCCAATTAAATTTTTTCTGCTGTCTACATCATAATTTGTCCATGAGTTGGATTAAAATTCATCGTCATATTTTGCAGAATCGGGACGCGGAAGCCCCTTTCAACTATGACAGACAGTTAGATTCATATGGAGTGAAGACTTAAAATTGTGAGAGACTATGTGACAAAACCCTTTTGGCTCTCATAAATAAAAAAAGACACGAAAAACACTTTAATTTGCAAACCTTTTTGATCGTGAAGAACTATTGTGTTGATTCAGAGAATTTGACTAGAAAATGAATTCTTGAAAGCTTATTGTCGTTTCACGGTACATGGTATTTTAGTGTCACCTTACAATACGTTTGCTTCATCTGTTTAATATTTAGCTTATATAGGTTAGTATGTCTTAAACAAAAATGATGTATTTTTCAAATAGTTGAATATCACCAATTCTTATCAAACAAGAAAGTACATTATTTTATTAAATGATCATAAGGGTATTTTCAGGGTTTTATAGTAGTATCCAGGAGGGTGTGCTTAATCTACTTGACTATTATGCGTTGAATGTAGAATATGGTAGAATATGTGTTTGAAAGGTTAACAGTAATAGTTAATTATTTTGTACAGGTAGATTTTGATTTTGAAATTACAATACTTCATTATATCTCAGGTGTATAACTCATTCCATCCATCTCACCCCAGTATATAGTGATGTTTACTCATGAGTCTGAGGAATGTTTGTATACAGCAAATGTAGTAAATTAAAGAAAGGTTAAATTGGACATATAATACGTATGATGGGTTTTGATATACGTGCGGTGGGGTTTTTCCCTTGTTTTTTTTTTATTTATTTATTAATATCGATTGACAAAAAATAAAAGATCTTTGTTAGAAAAGATGATTTGGATGAAATTCTAGGATATCTTGGCGTTTTAAATGTCAGCAAAGTAAGAATGTGAGGTGAATTTATAAATGAATATCAGGGCTTTTAGAATTTGGTAGATTTATCTTTCTAGTCAAGAGTAAAACAAGTTGTATACTGACAGATATGATATAGTGGGCAAAACATGATTGCTTTAGTTTTAATTCAGAGGACAGGATTGAAATTTCAATTTAGTTTTGATTTAGTCTGTAATGGACATTTTGTGCTATCATATCTTTTTCTGCTTCTTGCAACACTGTATGCCATTTGTTTACAATAATAGGAATTCAGTATGTTTTAAAAGTATTTAATGAAAGAAAGTAGAAACTGTTTAAGAGATAAGGAATGAAATATTATCTTTCAATTGGAAATAAAATTCTGATATTTGCTCTTTAAAAGGACTTCTGAATGACCAAGTTAATTGTTCTAGGCTCAAAATTTGGATGTTGTTTACTGGTGTCCTTTGATAAAAATGATATCGATTACTGATTGAACTGCTCAAAAAATTTAAAGAAGCTATTTTCCCATTGTAATATAATGGTACATAGCTTGTAAAATCTTTTGGTATAAGCAAGGCTACATCATCAAATTTTATCATGCGTATATGGTTAATCTGTTCAATACAGACATTGGTAATAAAAAAAAATGACTATTAAATATGTCTTAATACATTTATGTTCATCATATAGAACAAGCAGCTTCAAACACGTGTGATATGAAAGTAGAAACCTTGCTCCCTTAATTTTTTGAGCAGTATATTTTTGCTCTATTGTGTATATGCCTCTCTTTGTGTACGAGATTAACAACCAGTTAGTTGTAAAATATCAGATAACCTTTGTATTTGTAAAAAGCCAAGGTATGGCAAGTGAAATGGAAATATATATCATATACATGACAATCCTCGTCTGAATGTTATTATTTTACAATTTGATTTCTAAGGAACAATCTTTAATTGTCTTTCTTTTTTAAATCAATTAAAGTACATAATACTAGTATAATTATATATAACTTTTCTTCTTTGATGTTAATGAATCTTATTTTATAAACAAAGTAGGTGATTGATCAAACAACCTGATAGTGAACATTGTGTTTCTCAAACATTAGATTACTAGTATATGCTCTGCTGTAACAAATATAAATTACTTAGGTATTGAGTCACCAGAACAATTTGACAGAAAACTTCATCAACAAAGTACGTCAATGCATAAGTTATACGTCCTATTTTTCTTATGATACCCGAAGTAAAAGAAACAAAGAAAACATATTTCTTATTATTCGATGTCTGTTAACTTGTCAAAAAAGGGACTGTATAGTTTATACAATAACAAACCATCGCCACACTATATTTCGTAAGTTCGGCTTTGTGCGCAGTGATACAAGAGAGACATTATTCTCTCGTAATTTTCGGCTACGATTATAATTCAAACATCAAACAATCGACTGTCTTTACTCTAAGATAAGAATCAGTTAGAACAAATTCTACACAGCAAACTTTTAGTAAATATAACTGAAATACTGTCTTTTAAATTCGAATATTATCTGATTGTGTTTTCAATTACGAGCTGTAATGTAGGGATCTCAAAAAGTTCTCTAAATAGATTATGAGAAAAAAAAATTAATTGGTCAACATGATCAATGTATCAACAAAATCATGGTCTATTTGTCTTGAAAATTTACGCTTGAAATAGAACTATAAAGGGATAACTTTTCTTTCATTTATTATAATAAGCTTATACAGTCTTTAAGACATAGTGAAAGAAACGTTTGAAAATGTTCCATCTGCTTACATTAACTTTCTGAATAATTTCTCCATTTTGCCTCCATAAGCTTCAATTTGTCTTATTGATGGTAACACATATATTCTTTGATGGCTTATGATTTATATCTTACTTTGTTTGTGTAAAACCTAGATGACGATTGAATGTACGAATGTATAACCAGATTACATGTATTCTTTGTTATTTGTATTTAAGTGTTGTTTAATTAGAGCTTTGACTGTAAGTTGGTATGTTATCTTAATGTTTGATGTTTGAATAAATCATAAAGATGTATGGAATATACGAGCTTGGATTGCATATATTGTTATTTTTTATTGAAATACATTATTCAACACATTTGTTATCATGCTGCCATGATGGTCAGTATGTAATTATGGAGGGATTCATCATTACAGATCAATTGGCCAGAAGCTATTATGGGACAACGAAACCTTGGGAAAATACTTTCTTTACAGTATCACTGATGTTGAAAGATACTAATTTTTACCTCTTTGTAAAGCTGACATTAGATGTTCTTTAGAGGAATATCACTCTTTCGTATGATGGTTTTTTTCAACAACTAGTTCTGTTGAGACATATCTTTATATCTCATCACCCCACCTCCTACCTCTCCCCCACCCATTATGTCATTACAGACTCTCTTTTACGAACACAATTTTCACCTGAATTATCACAAGATTGAATTCTCTTGTGAAAAGAACATCTTTTAAATTGTCTGGAGTATAAAGATTTAATATTTCTCTGTTGGTCTGTATGTGTACGAACGCAATTATAAAAAGCTTGTACAACTATAGAACTTACTTTTTTTTCTCAATAATGAAGTCATTTTTCAAGTATACATTGGAATAAGGCTTTTTTCAAGTGTCTAAAAGAAGGGATCTCCAACCAGACCCAGTTGCAGTACCAAGAGCTAAACACCGACATACCCGATGTGAAAACACAGAGAAGACGAGCACAGCAAATGACGAAAAGGAGACATACGACATAGATAAAGCAACGAGATCAATAGACAATCGCCGACTAAGGACGGCCGTCTGCTACGGAAGTAATAAATGGTGTGGTTATCCGGATTACGTGCGCACAACCCTCCAACTTTTCCGGTTACCAAAAAGTCTCGCAGAACGCACAATTGTAGTGTAAAATATCTCCTCACTGTTAGATGACCAAACAAACAGGACATCAAAATGCAGGGGCCCAAGAAATACAGATGAATATGTAAATGGATATAGTAATGTATTATTGTACGGTTTTCTGGAACTGGCCCAAGAAACGCAGATGAATATGTAAAATGGATATAATAATGTGTTATTGTACGGTTTTCCGGAAACTGGTAAACCCGACAGTCAACACCGTTTAAAGCCAAGGAAAATGTAAGAAAAATTGTATATGCATGTTATCTATTATTTATGTATTATACGTATTAAACGGCGTATTATATCCAATAGTCAAGATGAATTATATCCACATGGAGAATTAAAACAATATTTATTTGTTTCTCCAAAGTTTTATCAAATAGCTATATTTTGGTGTTAAGGAGAGGATTTCAGATTATTTAACAACTCTTTAGAGATACAATTATCAGAATATACTTTTTCGCGATTCGTTAAGAAATGACACCTTGTATTGTTCATTTGTATATTATTCATGTTTACTGATGGATATGTCGTCTTATCTATTCAAGCATGTGTTTTGTTATCAAGTATTGCATTTTGATCCTGCTTATCAGTACATGTTTTGGTAAGGTTTATATATCGCTTGTATAGTTATGCGGCCTGTAACATTAGAAAGAATGAAAAGTCATTACTTTCTAAATTTCTGCAACTTTCCTCGCCTGTCCTCTATAATGACCGCATTCCTTTGGTTTAAACAATATTTTATTTAAAAGATTTGAAAAAGGATTGGACAACAGGCAAGGCATATCTAAGTCCTCTGCCGGACCGTATTTCTTCTAACATTGTATGAATTAAAGATCATATCAATGATAAAAAATGTTTTAGATATTCCTAAACTAATTTCCTAATAAATATCTCCCCATCCTGATTATTTATTTTACGAAGCTACTTGTCTATTTGTCACTTATAAAAATGATTTTTTGTATTCTTTTACGTTATTGTCTGTGCGGCTCACTTAAGAAACGATAATAAGATTTTGTTCATTTTACCTCTAGCGGTTTTTTTATCAAGTTTATACTATTCGCTAGATCTCTTGTAACTTTTTGTAACAATGCATGATCCTTTGTGCACCGTTTAACATTGTACCTATATATGATATGGACGTATGGAAATTCAAAGTTTTATCTATGGAGTTTATGTTGAATGATTTTTTCTTTTTATAAGTGTTTAGATTCATTTACATTGTGCAGTCTATGTTATTATAAGCCTTTGGATATAAAAGATATAAAGATAGTTTATCTTCAACATAGATTATGACATACATATCACTGTTATGAAAATATTTGAATGCTAATACTGATAATTTCCAAACAAGTATGCTTAACTTTTTAATGTGTGTCCAATATGCTTATTTATGTGCACAGCTTTCTTAATGGTGTAGTAATTACGATTATGATCAGTGATTACATTTCAGCGTAGGGCAATATAATACATTATATAATCAGATATTTCAATTTGTATTATGAATGTGAAGGTGCATGATAGTTAATGCATGCATTTTTATTTTTAGCTATTTATTCTTTAAGTACCGAGTTTGCTCTTTCAAATGAACTTTATTGAATGACCAATGGTATTTAATTACATTTTGGATCTATTTATTCATTGATATTTGATTTTTTTCAAAAAGCATGCGATTTTGAAATAGTGTTTAAAAACTTCTTTTCTTTGTTATGCCCCCGTAATCGGAGATTAGAGGGCATATTGTTTCTCTCTTGTCTGTTTGTTTGTGTCTTTGTTAGTCTTTTTGTCCACAGAAACTTTCATCTTGGTCATACATTTGAATGGTTAGTGATAGGTCTTTCATATTTCAAATGCTCACTTTTTATGAACAAGACCAAACTGTTTGTGACCTTTACTTTGGAGTTTGAATTACTTTAAAAACACTTAAATATTTGCCAAAATTTTCGAAAGGTAAGTGATAAGGATTTAATATTTCATATGCGCACTCCTTGTTACAAGACCTTTTTTATGGACACCAGACTTGTTGACCTTGTGATCTTGACCTTGGAGTTTGACCTACTTTCAAAAACTATAACCTTGGTCATTTCTTTCAAATATAAAGTGAGAAGGCTTTCATATTTCACAATATAATTTCTTGTGACAAGACCTACTCATCAGTATGACATACTCTTCACATCAAAGCTGTTTACTGACAAAGATGACGACGGGGACACTCGTGTTTAACAAACGCATATTCTTTTTCCGTTATTTCTTTAAATGAATTTTTATTTTTGGGTTGGTTTTTTTTTTCTTTCTTTTTTTTCTAGTCATTTAAAAACGTTTTAAAATTAACTAGTTATAATTAAGATTATTATTATGCAGTGCTACAACTCTCTATTTGTGTCTGTTAATTGTTGTTAGAATGAATACCAGTACTTTCAATGGAATTTCTTATCTTTATTATCTTCTTGTTACCTATCTTAATTAGATGTACACTTAATATTCGTTTTAGATACAGTTTTTATTAATTTGAACATTTTCAATATGTAATTATATACAGTTTATTTCATTCAATTCATTACAAACGACCTCTAAATTGCTTCTCCCACTCTTTCATGTATTTCTCTTTACACATTTTAGGTTCCCCCAAAAAGGAGCCAGATTCGGGAAACAGTGGGTAAGTTTGATTGATTTTTTAATAACATATTTTACTTCACCAGAGTGTGTTTCTTTTTCTCTGTATGGAATTTGAACAACATTCTATGTAAGAGAAAAATTCTAAATGTTGATATTTTATCAGGAGCCGCAGTGTTACACCAAACCAAGTATCTCCCTCCATTATAACGACGTAAGTTCTGTTTTATTTGAACAATAACCAATGTATTTTGTCATCCATTGTTCAGATTCCATAGAACCATTATATTTTAATTACAGAGCAGGAGTACAAGTTTGACATACTTAAAGGCAGCTTGTTGCATCTTAAAAAGACAAAGTGTTCATATACTTACTATAACAATATATTTTATATCGGTCTTCATGATAACACACCTAAACCTTGTTGTAAGTGAGTGTTTATCTTCAATACTCTGCACCGTAAGAGATATATGAGCTATTGTCAAACCCCTTTCGCCATCCAGCCGTCGTCCATGGTCCGTCAATGTACTTTTTAGCTCACCTCGACGAAGTTGAGTGAGCTTATGCTATAACCCCACGCGTCCGCGTCCGCGTCCGCGTCCGTGTCCGCGTCCGCGTCCGGTTAAGAAGTTTGGGGTAGCTCAGTATCTGACAAAGTACTAATGCTACAGGAATCAAACTTGCACAAGTGATTCATCTTTGGATGCTTAGGTGAACCCATGCATCGGATGCAGCATCTGACCTACATTTTCCGCTTGAGTGACTTGGTTAAGAAGTTTGGGGTAGCTCAGTATCTGACAAAGTACTAATGCTACAGTAACCAAACTGGCACAAGTGATTCATCTTTGGATGCTGAGGTGAACCCATGCATCGTATGCAGCATCTGACCTACATTTTCCGCTTGAATGACTTGGTTAAGAAGTTTGGGGTAGCTCAGTATCTGACAAAGTACTTATGCTACAGTAACCAAACTTGCACAAGTGATTCATCTTTGGATGCCGAGATGGACCCATGCATCGGATGCAGCATCTCACCTACTTTTCCACTTGAGTGATTTCGCTTTTAAAAGCCAATATTGAGCAAAGTATAAGTGCTACATGTACCAAACTTGCATATTGGATGTATCTTTGATCAAACTTTCATAAAATGACCTTGACCTACTTTTTCCGCTTGAGTGATTTTGCCTTTAAAAGCCAATATTGAGCAAAGTATAACTGCTACATGTACCAAACTTGCATATTGGATGTATCTTTGATCAAACTTTCATAAAATGACCTTGACCTACTTTTTCCGCTTGAGTGATTTTGCCTTTAAAAGCCAATATTGAGCAAAGTATAAGTGATACATGTACCAAACTTGCATATTGGATGTATCTTTGATCAATCTTTCATAAAATGACCTTGACCTACTTTTTCCGCTTGAGTGATTTTGCTCTATAAATCCAATATTGAGCAAAGTATAACTGCTACATGTACCAAACTTGCATATTGGATGTATCTTTGATCAAACTTTCATAAAATGACCTCGACCTACTTTTTTTCCTTGAGTGGTTTTGCCTTTAAAAGCCAATATACATGTACTAAGAAATATGTTTGAATTGAATTTTGCTGTCACGAGGTGAGCTTCGTAATCTGTGATTACCTATGTTTACAATTTCAACTTCTCCCCAACCACTGCACAGAAGTTCATGAAACCTTACAGGGAGTACGCAAGTATTCAAAGTCCTCTTCCAAGTTTGTGTTTTTTTGGGATGATCGACCAACAAATATGACAGCCGATTGCTCTGATTGGCTCAGAATTTCACGACATTTCATAGGAAGAAAATTTTGACAGTATCTTGTTATTTATATTTAGCTTTCATTTTGAAAAAAAAATCTATATCTCTGGTACATTTTTTTTTAAAAGTACCACATTTTTGTCAGATTTCCACTGTTCTCAGGTGAGCTATGTGGCCCATGGGCTTCTTGTTTACACCATTGGGTATGAAGGTAGTAATTATTTATTCGGTCCCTTTAACATAGAGTTCTATGGGAAGGGGTTATCCCCATTGGGCCTCCATAACTCAGTAAAAAAAGTTGATTTGAAAAATATGCTAATCATCATAACAGAGATTAATAAATTATCTTACTTTTGACCCAAAAAAATTTGGGGGTTAACGTTGCTTTTCTCCCCTTAAATTTTGATTGAAAAAAGGGGGGATGAAATGAACTGTTTCAACTAAAAAAATTACCCCCATTTGGCACCCCTAAATATTTCTATCTTAAATAAATTTCATGAAAATGCTGTACATGCAATGAAAGTCCACAATCAGTACTTTTCTTTCATATCTGTATTAATGAATATTATCCAATCACAGAAGCGTTATCTTTTACTCCTTGTCAAACTTTGGGTGGCCTCAGAAGGGAAGCGACTCGTTCGAAATAATTACTACCTGTATACCTAAAGGAAGCATAATAATGAAATTTAAAATGTCTTGAATTTGGCAAATGTGGTCCTACTGGAAAGATTATTCTATTTTCTATCTATAACATCATCATTTGTCGTGAAACTCTCTGATGGATGAAAATTTTGGGATACGAAAGTACCCAACCCCCTAACTGGAACCTTACGTTTTTCTGACTCGTTCAAAATACAGAAAATTTTGATTCAAAAAGGAGTTTAAAACCATTTGTCAAGGAATTGTGTTGTATATAGCTCAATCAATACAATATTCAATCTTATCTTAACATAATCACGGTATGATAAAGACGAAAAGAGTATCATTGCAGGAGTTATCTGTTCTTGAAAAGTTTTGGTGGTGTTTTTACACCCAATTTCAAGAATCAGGCCTGTGCTCTTATCCTATCTCAACGTTGGATTTGAATTGGCATTATTTCAGAAGATTAAAGTGTGTACTTTCACATTCTTTACAGAAATACGTCTCCATGAACAAAGTATTTGCAGTAAAGGTCATCAATGCAGGTGACCCCCTTGTTAAATTACATCCAATTTTAGGGGGTATACTTACAAAAAATTCTCTGAAATGAAGAACATTAATTAGATGTCTATGTTTGACGTATCAATTCTTTCATTGAGTACCAAGGAAACTTTCAGAATCAACCAAGGTAACAAAAAGGGCATGTATAAGGTTCCAAAGGGGAATAACTCTATAAAACTTAATGAAATTTGAAATTTACTACATTTATGTGAACATGTTGCAAAATCTTAAGATTTTAAAGGAAATTATGAAAAATGTCTGAACATGAATAGCGATAAAGACTCAGTGAACAATTCCTCGTGCGAGAGTTGCCAGGATTACTACTCTCCTGCTTACAAGCGGGCATTTCTATAGATCCATAGCACATTTTCAGCTGCATATGACGGCAAAACTTTAAGTGCCTAGATACGTTTATATGTCATTCCAGAGGAAGTTTATCGATTTCATATGCTTTTACTCATCAATTCATTCAAATAAACACATAATCCTTTCAGCTAATTACTTAAGTAAGATTTTAATTATTTTACGGAGCCCCTCCCCCCTTTTTTCCAACATTTTATTCAAATTGCCTATATATCAAAAAGTCCGTCTTGAATGGAGCCAATTTGAATTTTGGATGATAAAATAATCTCAGCAGTACATTCTGGAACTACGTTTGCCAAATTGACACCCTTTTTTAGGTATGAAGGTAGTAATTATTTATTCGGTCCCTTTAACATAGAGTTCTATGGGAAGGGGTTATCCCCATTGGGCCTCCATAACTCAGTAAAAAAAGTTGATTTGAAAAATATGCTAATCATCATAACAGAGATTAATAAATTATCTTACTTTTGACCAAAAAAAATTTGGGGGTTAACGTTGCTTTTCTCCCCTTAAATTTTGATTGAAAAAAGGGGGGATGAAATGAACTGTTTCAACTAGAAAAATTACCCCCATTTGGCACCCCTAAATATTTCTATCTTAAATAAATTTCATGAAAATGCTGTACATGCAATGAAAGTCCACAATCAGTACTTTTCTTTCATATCTGTATTAATGAATATTATCCAATCACAGAAGCGTTATCTTTTACTCCTTGTCAAACTTTGGGTGGCCTCAGAAGGGAAGCGACTCGTTCGAAATAATTACTACCTGAATACCATTGCCTCAACTCTTGAGTTATAGTATTTTTAGCTGAGTTGCAAAATTCGGTTCTTAATTTGATCTGCCGGGATCATATTCAATTCATGTACATTGCAAGTCTGCATATTCATACTTAAATTCCAGTTTTGCAACTCGGCACTTTGGCACTTTGCATCTTTGATGCATTTAAAGCTTTTGGGTTGGCAAAGCCAATTACATTGTAGCACGAGCCAAACAACGAAGAAAATTCTGTAGTCTTACACAGTAAAGAAATAGTACCACTATTATTTTGACAAAAAAGTTTTAAACGACACAAGTTGTAAATGATGTACAATGATGAAATTCTTTACAAAAACAAGTATATATAATAACATTGGGCATAAAACTTTTGAATTGTAAGTTATATGGCTTCGATATTTCACATGTGTATTCCTAATGTCACAAGATTTTTCCATTGATCTAACATTTTTAAGCCCAGTGACCCTGACCTTGACCTTTCACATACTTAACAGAAAATGTTGTTTATACTAACAAAGATGCCACCGGGAACATTCGTGGTTCACAAACACAGGCTTTATTCAATATTATACTTTGCCAACTCGCAGGACTTTCAGTCCTTTGAGTTTTATATATATTTTTTTCGTTAAAGATTTATATCATTAATAATGTTAATACTTCTTGCCCAAGTGACGTTCTGTGACTAAGGAGGGGGATGAGCAATGCCCAACAGGCAAAAACTAAATCATGGTGGGGGGAGGGTATTTTGTTGCGGCGCCTGGTTTTCCGTCATCTCCTTCTATCTCGTTTAAACGTTATTACCAAATACATCTAAATAAAATCGGTACAAGGATTCTTCTTATTAAACTTTTTCCTTCGGAGATAAGACAGCGCATTATAAATTATCTTATATTTTCTGACTTAAAAATCTACAACTCATTAATGTAGAACCATGGTTGTCTCAGTCTAATTTAATCGTCAGCTAAGAACAAGTCATTCTCTCGTATTCAAAGTTCAATACTAAGTATTAATAACACGAGATTATTCAAGTGTTACATGTCTTCAAATTCATAGCATTATTTAAGAACAGATAAATTTGCAGCATGGATGAGACATGCACGTTTCCGGTACTAAACCCTCGTCAGTGATCCTCAATCCAAACAATGATCTATGGGCAAAAAATGTGAAAGCTATGTTAAAGAAATACCAAAAGATGAATCAGGATGGGTGGGATATGATGCTACAGGGCCCACTTTTCAGAAGTTTCGAGAAAATTTTTTGAACATTAATTTCAACTGAAGTTGATCGGACTTTGCTAAATGTGCCCTCGGGGAATCCTAGTCCACCAACAGTGACACTCATCAAGTGGCACAAATGTTACATGTCTTTAAATTCAAATTATAAACAAAGAATGTATTAATAAAAGCACTACGTATAGGATAAAGACCGAGTTGAGGTCTGTATTCGGCCTCGGTCTTTAAACGCCATCCTGTTCTCTCCTTGGGCATCTAACTTTCAACTTTCATACAGACCTCAACGAGGTCTTTATCCGACTTACAAACAGCAGAATTTCTTCAATTTTCAGAAAAACAAAAATCTAAAAATTCAATACACCCCTGCTTTTCAAAATGAAATTGACCATGCAAATTATCAGGACGAAATATGCAACGGTAACCATTATTAGGCCATAGAAATGAAATAGTTTGTTATACATCCCGATAATTTTCTGAAAGGTACCCATAACCCTGTATTCGGCCAAAAAAGAAAATAACAGTGTAACAGTGAGTTATATCTCCATTCAAGTTTTTAATTAGGTGACTAAATTATTGCAAATAGAGATTAGGAAATACTTTCTAATCAAGTGAGGATAATATTTCTTTATTTTTGTCCTCAATATACATGTATTTGAAGAGCATTTAGAATAATTGGTCTTCAACAATCGCTATAGGTATCTAGATTGATTTTAAGGGGGTCCAGAACAGTATCCGAAAGAACCCCATCGGAAAGCTCTGGATCAATTATGACGTCACAATAGAAACGGCGACATTGGCGCGTTTTTCGCAAGAACGTCAGGATTAGATAACGTAGAAATAAGGGGGAGGGGGGTAACAAAATCACTATAACTTAAAAACTGACGGTCAAATTTCAATAGGAATTTATCGGTGTTTCACTTGACATGTGAAGAACATAATATCAAGTTTTTACGGAAAATAAATGATAGGGTTTCAGATAAACGGACTTAACTATCAGAAATTAGCAACTCAAAGACGTTTTGAAAATAGACATAAATTTATCTCCTTTCGACAATTTCTTTTAAAAGTCTTAATGATCTTTTATAATTCTATACATATCCGATTGGTCACATCATATCTAAATGAAAAATACAGAACTTGTTAATATTCTGCTTCTACAGAAGGTTTGTAAGTGTTTTTCATTACCTAAAGTGTATTAATTTTAACGTCACATTTACGGCCCATTTTGGGGCTTTCAATGGGTATATATGTACGTTCGTAGTTTCAAAACTAACGGTAAAAAATTGATGAAACTTTGCATGTAGAAAAAGTATGTTTCAATCATTAACATTTATAATTTTTAGGAAAATTGAATGATAGGATCAAATTTAAGTCTGCCTGTTCTGGACCTCCTTAAATGGCATTTTGAGCTTTTGGGGATAGAGGAATCTATTCTTCTTCTGTTAATATTTCTTGTAAAAGGATGTCTTTAGCGGACTTGAAACATAATATTTTCTATACTATGGCCGAATACTCGTTATAATCAAAACAATTCACACCCGCGACTAAATTAATATTCTTTTCTCCGACCCTCATTGTTTTTTATTGACCTCCACACTTCATTGAACGTTCATAAAATCCATATTTAGAATCGTCCGCGGTCTTTATGAAATAAAATGACCGATGAATAACAAAAGAATCACATTTGAAGGTTTGTAATTACTAATAAACGTGTTAATATTGATAACTTTGGAGGAAACATAGAATGGACTGTCCTACATTTCGTGGCGTTATTAACTCGACCCTACATCGAGTACATGTGAAGTGTATTAAGGTGAAAGTGCAGGTCGAAACATCCTGAATGCAAACAAGTTAATCGCGTTTATTTGACAAGAACGTTGGAAACGATGTCCAAGGCATTAGCAATCTTTCTTGAATTTCACAGCAGAGAATCCACAAGAATCTACTGTGGTAAGGAGTTTGAATATCAAGGTCACTGCTTCTTTCAAAAATCTGTCTTTAATCATTCTTAAGAGACAAGATAAAAACGCCATTCTGATCACTCTTCTAGGCGCATTCATCTTCACCTATTGTCCTGAAACAAATTAAAAGGAGTGGAATCAGTGTTAAATTTGGAGGTCAAGGTTAATAAAGTTATAAGGTTTCCCGGAGTGCAAAAGTTTAGGTTTGTTTCATGCCTTATAAGATACTTTAAATAATGTATTTCAGAAAGGTTATAATGGCCATTGTACCAAGATAAGACTCAAATAATAAACGGCATGTGTAGATAGTGTGTTTGAATGGGAATGATAAAAGACTATTTATATCTGTACTCCGAAAACAATCACCTTCCTGAAAAGTACCTCGAATAAAGATTACCTTACACGACCAATTGTGCTTCATATAAAATTCATGTGAACTTTAACTTTTCATTAACTTTCCATAAAAGTGTATATGAAATTTATGTGAAACGAGCACGAACATGAGATTTACATGAAGTTTTTTTTTACATGAAATTCAAGTGAAGTTTCTAATGTGAATTTTATGTAGATTCAATTTCGCATGGAGGTCACAAAGTAAAATTCATGAATTCATGTGAAATTCATGTAAAGTATTTTTTTGTAAAATTCATGTGAAATATTCGTCGTATCGCTCTATATAGATTTTAATATTTGTTGTAATACTTGTGTATTTTATGTTGCGTGCAACAAAAGAGGAGATAAGGATTACTCTGTCCGGCAACCGTCTGCCTGGTAATGAGCAACGAAATATTCAGTCACAGTTTCACAAAAATGGCTATAACGTGATTGATATACACTATACTTCAATCAAACTGCAGAGATTGTCAAACATGATGAGAATCAACATCCAATGTCATAATGAGATCCAAGGGCGACTGCAATTGTTAAACGTCTTCAAATTCATTAGCATCATTTAATTAAGAAATAACAACTAGCTAGCCGTGGTTTATTGTCCAGTAATTCCAATTTGATTGGTTCATGTGACGAGTGGAATTACTGGCCAATGACTCACGGCTAGCTAGTTGTTATTTCTATTCTAATATAGCACGTGAATGGGCGGAGCTTAGCGCACTGGAAGTTTGTTAGAGATTTTACACCAGGCGTGTTCTATGGTACATATAGGGAGAAAATTTCAAGTCATATTAGAATAGCAGATAAATTTACATGTCAAGAACAAATATTAGGCTCAACCATACAACAGGCAGTATACCTGTTCTTAACAGTGATATTTCAAATATATATAGACAGGCTGTCTCAAATGGCATGTCAGGATGCTTTGAGGAGTTTAGGCGTTCTTTAAATGCTACGATGCTCAGTAAATAATTCAATTTTCTATTCAGACCTTTTGATCAATTTCAATTTGCAAAAAGCGTGTACAGCAAATCTAGTCTTTACGGCTATATACATAATCAAAATTAACATATGAGTGAGTGATATGAGTCATAAATCTTGTGGCAAAATATTTGCATTATAAACGTTTTTACTTCTTAACAAGTCAAATTCAGACATGTTGTCTTTGCCTTCGCATCCGTCTGTCACACATCGTGTCCGGGCTATATCTCCTGAACCGTTTACCCGATCACTTTCATACCTTAGTATGATGTTGCTTATGACTCGAGGGTTTTATTTCACCTTGACCCAAGGTCATGTGACCAATTCAATGTCACTTAATACATTTTCAATGAAATTGTACATACATGAACATTCCTGTCCGGGCTAAATCTCTTGGACCCTTTAGCGAATCGCTTCCATATTTGAGTATGTTGTAGCTGATGACCCGAAGGTTTCACATCATCTTGACTCAAGGACATGTGACCGAGTTTTAGGTCACTTTGTAAATTATTAATGAAATTTTACATGCTATCCTGTCCGGGCTATATCTGTTGAAGTATCTACCAGATCACTTTCAGATTTTATTATGTTGCTGCTAATGACCCAAAGGTTTCACATCATCTTGATTCAAAATCATATGACCATGGTCAAGGTCATTAGTACATTTTTAATGAAACTGTCAGCAGGATCTTCTTTATCTCATTTGTGTCACACGTATGCCCTTTGTCGAGTGGAGATCGTAAAAAGTTTCCCGCTAGGGGTTTGACAGTAAATGTTTTAAATGTTTCTCTCTGACATGGTCGCCATAGCACTTTCTTTATAGACATAACCTTAGACAGTGCATGTTTTGTACCGATTGTTTTCATTTTCGTGCGTGAACATCGACGGAGGGTGTGGATAAACGAACAGGGGATGCTTACTCCTCCCGGGCACCTGGTCCCACCTCAAGGTTTCTAGGGGTCCGTCGATTTGGTGTTTTATTGTGAATGCTGTTGATATTGTCGTCAGGATCTTCTTTATCTCATACATTCCTGCCCTAGCTATATTTCTTGAACGGTGTACCAGATTGCTTTGATATTTTAGTATGTTGTTGCTTATGACCAAATGGTTTCACATCACCTTGGCCCAAAGTCATGTGAAAAAGGTCAAGGTCACTTAGCACATTTTTAATAGAATTTTACATGCTATCCTGTCCGGGCTATATCTCTTGAATGGTATACTGGATCATTTGATACTTTATTATGCTGTTGTTCATGATCGAAGGGTTTCTTATCATTTTGACCAAAGGTCAATTGTCCAAGGTCAAGATCATTTCGTTTTGAGTCTATGATTTACAACTTTATACAAGTCGACTTATTGTTATTGAAATAAACCTTATAAAGCTCATTTGATAATGATAATAAAGTTGTATATTCTATTATTCATACATACACTTCCTGAACAATGCCATTAGCATGTAAGACACACAAGTGCTCTAATTGTTTAACATATAAGATCACTAGATTGTCAATGGATCTTGATTAGAAAGTCGATTTCTCGTGTATGATATAATAGCATTTACTTTACATGATGATTACAACACACTGAAGTTTGATTTTTATTTCTCTTTTGTCTCGTTCAAGTCCGACATAGATCTTTTTGATTTTATATACAAGTGTGAGATACATACCAAAAAATATTTCATATTGTATTGAAGATCCGACTCAAATATGATATGCCCAATATGATCAAATCATCAAACAACAACGTACGTTTAGCCATGTAAGGCAAACCTACCTCAGATATAAATTTGAGTAATGTAGGTCCAAACTTATGGGCATTCTTTAATCTTTTAACTGACAAAAACTTACTTTGCAATCCCCCCATACCGTCTTTATTTTCCAGTAATAAAGCATATGCTTGGCATCGTGGGTACATGCCTAATTATATCTATTTGTCTTTTTCTTGCAAACTTTTTTCTTAATTAATAGAACGCCAAGGACTGAAAGTGGCAATGCAACGAATCAAGGAAACGAAACAAAAGACACATTTCCTAAAACAGACGATAGGGTACGACATCAAGAATTGCAACATCTCACAAATGCGTCCGTGGATGGAACAACTGATCTAAACCCAAACCCAAAATTGCCTGGAATTACTTCGAACAAATCTTAACCAAGACTTCATAACTGTTATAGTAGTTCCCTTTTAACTTGAATTATGAATTGCGAATACTTGGCAAAGAAAAGAAATGATAATAGAAGCATATTCATGATTTAAAAGAAAATGTTTGTTTCCACTGTAATAGTTTACATTTTAATTCTGTTGGTTGTTAAAACGAAAAAAATAATGGTTTCAATGTTATATTTACAAATCAAATCGTCTGTGTATTGAGCATGCTGAGGAGACATTTAATTCCTTGTACATCCTCCATTGAAAGTTGATAGTTTATGGGGTAAAAGAGGAAGATCATATCATGTCATCCTGAATATGAGAGTTTATATCTAATAAGTAAAAATAAATCAAAATACTTTAAAGGTTTGAATATGAGGATGAATGAGAAAGAATATAAGGAACACAGAATTATATTACAAAATGACTGTGATGTATAACCTACAGTGTATTATGTGACTTTTCTGTCCTTCGTCTGTCCAGCAGTCATATTCAACAATATTGTTAATTATTAATACTTCTTATCAATAAAAATCCTTCTTTTTTCCTCATACTTAAGTAGCAATCATGTGTTCCTTGTAATGGATCTGTGATTATGGAAATATATCATTGTTGCCCTCTCTGTTCTTGAAAATAAATAATACTGTTTTGTGCATGTCTTTCAATGATATGGAATTATAAATTGTGTAAAAATGCATAGGTGTTTTAAACTGATGTCGAAAATCTGAGACAATTTTTGTCTAGTATTAGAATAATTAACGGACATATTCGAGCAAAATAGAAATTAGAAAACATTTACTTTGGCAGGGAAATTAAAATCATAAAATTTCTCTTAAAAGAACAGTGACAGGTCTGTTATACATTAACCGCCTAAAAAAGTGCGGCTCCTATGTCAATACTATCAGAAGATTAAAAAATGTTGGCCTATATGTAGCATATAACGTCAAAATCAAAAAGTGATGAGCTCAAATTCTAACATTATTGCAATTATTTTGGCCAGGTCGTAGATTTATTAATTGGAGCAATATGACAAAATTCCAGAATTATTTAAATTCTGTAAAATGGAAGGACATGAGACTGATTTTAGGATAGGGAGTTTTAATGCTGTTTGTTCATTATACACAGCCAATTGTGCCTCACATGAAATTCATATGAAATGAGCATCATGTAAATTTCATGTGAAATTTCATATAAAATTCATATAGATTTCACATAAGATTCATGTGAAAAATATTTCACATGAATTTCACATAAAGGGGTAGGGGCAAAAGTGACCCTTTTTGGCCCAAATCAAAAATTTTAAAAAGGTTGTATTTTCTTATTCATTATGCTTCTTCTGAACAAAAATTAACAAATTTTATGTGATTTTTCAAAAACCCTGCCTTTTCGGGAAAAATGATTAAAAGTTGAGCACTATTTCTTTTAGGGCTGAGCGGTTTTATCGCGGTACCGGTATATCGCGATACGAGGCTTCGCAATACGTACCACGGTATTTGTTCTCAAAAACCGGTTTTTGACGATATTATTTATCTTCATATTTTTATGTTGTTTCTTTGAAACTTATGGGCGAAAGCGATCAGTTCTGCAATTTTTCTGACTAGCCACTTTTAAACATGATGAGGTGTCCGATCTATGCTACACAGCAAAATAGATTTCAAGAAATAGGTAAATTACGTTTCTTCGACCTTTAGAAACTTTCCGCAACACACTGCACATTGGTATACTAATTTGCAAGAAAGACTTTATCATGTTAGCTTGATTCTTATATTTTGTTTATAGTACATGTATATATTTAGTTATGATTTTTTAAACTACAATGTAGTGGTGTCATTTTAAGTTTCCTAGCGACTTTTTGCACTGTCTGTCCGCAAGTGTCTGCTGATGTCTCAGCAGAATTATCACATTAATAGCTTAAAATAACTGGATGGATAATATTTTTCAACCGGATATTCATGCATGTACTTATGATTGGTCAAATTTGTCTGCACGTGTGCATCCGTAATTATATCATGATGAAGACATTTTCAGATTTTAAAATAAAATTTTGAAAGGAAAATTGAGGTAGGAAAAAAAAAGACCATAAGGACTCTTGATGTTACCGTATAAAAATATTGCAATATATATCGCAATATTTTTCCAAATATCGCAATATATCGCAATACACATTTGACCCGCGATACTCAGCCCTAATTTCTTTACATTAGATTTCTAATTCAGAATTTTTGCAAGAGACACATATACCTACAGTTGTAAGCCCCAGAGCAAGGGCGTGTAACAGGTTCATACTCATATGGGACATTCCTTTTTATATTCTGAACATACATAGAAAGTATAACTCTGTTACATGCGCTTGCTCTATATATACCATAAACTATTATGTTAAAATCTGATTGTTATCATTTTACCACTAATTTCCGTAGTAGTGGGCGATTTTGGCGGGAAATAACACTCATATTAGTTAATTATATCTATTTTCAATTCAGTTTCAATAAACAACAATTATTTTTTATACCTGTAATCTTATTTGAAAGATAAAAAATAGTATGAAAACAATTTTTGAAAATGGCAAAAAAATGGGGCCAAAAACGGCTGATTTTGCCCCTACCCCTTTCCTTCACATGAATTTCACATTAATTTTTCTAAGTGACCTTCATAGGAAACTGAATTCACATAACATCCATGTAAAAATCTTCACATGAATTTAATGTGAAAAATTTCATGTAAATTTCATTTTCGTGCTCGTTTCACATAAATTTCATGTGAACTTTCATATAAAGTTCATGTAAATTTCACATGAATTTCATATGAGGCACAATTGGCTGTGTAATGTTTTTATTATTGTATTATTTTCTAATGCGAAAATCTCGCATTCTTAAATTGAAATTTTGTTATTTAAATCGATTTAGTTGCACCAGTTCAATTTAAAAAAAGAATCGTCTGTTTTACCTATTTATATAGTTAGGATAGAGTTCTCAAGTGTAATTTTTCACCCTGGCTGGGAGCATATTATTGCTAAAACACCACTGTGACACAAAATAGTCATTTATATTTATTGTGCATACTTATTTTAGATATTAATATGATTATATGAGTGTTTTGTTGATTGATTGATTGATTATACTTTAATTGTGCTATATTTTTACTTTGATAAATGTGCCATGAAGTCGTTCGATTGTGCTATGATTTTGCTGATAGTGTCTTAAACTGTAGGTGTAGTGGTACGTTTGCGCCATGTATTGTCTGATTGTGCCATGAACAGTGAAGGTAGAGCACATCTCAGGTCTCGAATTCTTATACTTTAGTAATAAAATAATTCGCCGTATTATACGTAAAAGTTTGTCTGTTTATGCTTAAAACCATCGAATCTTAAACTGACATTGCAAGCTATTGGGATAATATGGAAGACTATTTTAAGAGTAAATCAGATGTAGCTATAATTACCCTCCCCCCCCCCAACCCCCACCCACATAATTTTGTAAGTTTGACCTTATGTACAATATTGTGAATATGAAACACTTTTGTGATACCCAGTCAAACGTTGACTAACAATTCTTACTTGAGGGGTGCTCTATCTTTTTATTTAGAAAAGTTTAACGTCACCTGTGAAGCACAGCAACACCAAGAGATCACTTTGTCCAACGTCCATCTTTCTGTCTGTCGACTCGAAATCGGCAGCTGTAGTTGTTTGAAGTTTGGCATTTTACACATGTATAGCTTATTATAAGACAAATCTGCACATTACAAAAAAATCGATTTTTTCACCTTGGGTTTTGGCCTTCTTTTGAAAAACTTTGATATTAGGCATGTTATATAGGAGTCGGTGACATATTTACATCGCATTGTTCCCAACCTTAACGTACAATTTGATCGAAGATTTATTAAGCTACCACAAACGACAAATTAATTCATTGAACACTGATTCTATTTTATCATATTATTTTATCCGTCCTTTGGGTGTTAATACTATTAAGATTTTACAATTTATTTCATAATTAATAATGATCTGAGAGCAGTGTGTTAATTATGTAGAGTAGTTACCATTTTATTTGTATGACTTTATCAAAATTTAAGATGACCTCTGTAATGGTGATTTAAACGTAATTATTACTGTATCATTCATGAGGAAAAAGATTGTGAAACCTTCAAGGTGCAAAATATTTATATAGAATTCATTAAGGTTTCAAAAATTAAGAAAAAAAAATAATACATATGGTATCAGGAGGGGTCAGGGTTAAGACAGTAATATAACCACACCTGACGGTGTTCACATTAATCTCACTAGCAAATAAACGGAAATGCATTTTCAAGTTGACAGCCTGACCCTAAGTAGAAAGCGAAGAAACCCCGTGATTCTTGCAAGATCCTCAAGTGAATTTATATAACAAATGAACTATATATCTGGTGTGGAGACCATACATTTTTCATGATAGTTGAGGTATGAAGAAGTTACATGTATTTATAACGTACTGCTTATAGCTAAGTGTGTAACGAGTGACTTTAATCATCTCCTCATCCACTTCTGGTCCGTCATTATACAATACGCAAATTATAGGTATTTTAAGCATCGCAATCAATACTGTCATACATCTCATTGAGTGCTTTGTAAATAGCAGGTCTGATGATAGATAATATATATTACTTTTCTGTGCCATCATTTGATGAATGCTTTTTAAAAATTTTGCTTTAATAGACTTTCCATGGGGACTTTTAATACTAGACGATAGTAACTATTCCAAAGTAGCACGCACATGTTAGCATGTTAAGTACTTATGACTGTAATTTCAGGATTCGCAAAAAAATGAAAAGGTTTTCTCGTCACCCATGAAGTTTTTTTCTTATATATTTTCAATGTAACTTTTACAGAAGTATATTATATACTTCCATGGTCCCATCTTTTATTCAGTCCTAAACTTATTTTATCATCCGCGCCTAATCGAAGTCATTTTACAATATGTATCGGATAACGCCCTGAGAACTGGGAGAGAACAGACCGATCACATCATCTTAACCTTTGTTTATTGAACAATGTGATAGGATCGTTAAATCCAAATTGTACATCGTGTCCAATAATCAAGATGAAAATTTAAAGTTCTAAGTCAAACGACAAACAATTCATCGATTCAGTTAGGTTTGCATGTATTAAAACTTCATACTTATTACTTTACGTGTTCGTGCACATAGTTATGAGAGCTCCGAATTTACTGGTCCGTAAAGGGAGGATCCAGCCGATCAGTATGAAAATATATATGTATGTATGAATACGAAATAGTGTTGAAATCAGCAGTTATGGCTATTCCAGGGGAGGGGGTCTAGCAAATCTCCGGATCCTTCACCTGACACGTACAGTATTGAAAATCAATCCGTGTAATATTATATCATCAAACAAAGCGATTACATAAATCATAATCTAAGTCTCTGCTGCAAACGAGATATATCCAATACACATGATATTTCATACGTAATTTAGTGCCATATATAAGGTGTTACAATGTAATATTGTTAGAGTGCAAATGTAACTGAAGTCATTTCTTTTTATACATGTCTGTTTCTATATATATATATGCTCATATTCTTTTTACACAATCAAATAAATCTTTATTACATTATTATACTTGTTTGTTGGGGTTTTTTTCAACAAATTTGTCGTTTTCAAATTACAAGAGAATACAGCACCATCCCTTAACCCCCCCCCCCTCTTCATCCCCGTGTTAGTCACAGTGCATTTTCCGTCGTCTTGCTTTCCTTTCTGAAAAAATAGAAAGTAATGAATCGATTAGATTTGCGTCCATCTGCACTTTTATCCGGTAGACAAACTGCATATCGTCTACACAACACATGTAAACTACACAACATGTAAACAACACAACACAACTATACAACATGTAAACTACACAACATCTAAACTACACAACATGTACATCACAACTACACAACGTGTAAACTACACAACATGTACATCACAACTACATACATGTTAACTACACAACGTGTACATCACAACTACACAACATGTAAACTACACAACATATAAACTACACAACATGTACATCACAACTACATACATGTTAACTACACAACACAACTACACAACATGTAAACTACATAACATGTAAACTACACAACATGTAAACTACACAACATGTAAAACATGTAAACTACACAACATCTAAACTACACAACATCTAAACTACACAACTACATAACATGTATACTACACAACATGTATACTACACAACATGTACATCACAACTACACAACATGTAAACTACATTATGTACATCACAACATGTACATCACAACATGTACATCACAACTACACAACATGTTAACTACACAACATATAAACTACACAACATGTACATCACAACTACACAACATGTTAACTACACAACATATAAACTACACAACATGTACATCACAACTACACAACATGTTAACTACACAACATATAAACTACACAACATGTACATCACAACTACACAACATGTTAACTACACAACATATAAACTACACAACATGTACATCACAACTACATACATATGTACATGTAAACTACACAACACAACTACACAACATGTACTACACAACATGTAAACTACACAACCCAACTAAACTACACAATACATGTAAACTACACAACACAACTACACAACATGTAAACTACACAACCCAACTAAACTACACAATACATGTAAACTACACAACACAACTACACAACATGTATTACACAACATGTAAACTACACAACACAAATAAATTACACAACATGGTCTTTGGTATACATCGTACACGTAATTTACCAGGGAACGTACGAGATGGTCAAGCTTGATGGACCCTACATCCATTGAGGTTGGAGGTCACCTTATTTATACTAAGCCTGTGTAGTAACTCGATGTTTAAGTTTTAAATCAATGAAATTAAAATGAAGGTCATGTATGATGAGACTCAATACCCATAGGGGCCAAGATAACTGTAACAGTGTAAGTACACGCATTTTAAAAAGTAATTATCACGCTTCCTAGTTGCGTGATGGTACATGTACATAGCGCGATGATTTAATATGTATTATGCTCCCGCAAAATTATTTATTATTCAAGGTCAAAGGGGACGTCCATCGATAAAGAGTTGTACATACATGTACTTTATTACATTCTTGCTCACTCTGAAGAAGTAAAGAGGGCTTATGCCATCGATTCGGCGTCTGCATTCAGTTTAAGGAAAACGGGACGCCTCCTTTGCCAGCTTCCTGTAAGTCCTACATTAACACTGAATTAGTGCGGGTGATGCACTTCAATGCCTGTTATGAAAACCAGAACTGGCCCTTTAGATCAACCAAACTTATGTAGGCTATGCATCAGACGATGTTTGGATATTGTTGACGTCGATGTGAGCTCTGTTATCTTTGATGACAGTCAAAAGATGGCAGTCACTATTTCTTCGTACCTAGGACGTACCGTTATGGAGAAGTAGCGGTTACACTCCAGAAACTGTCCCGTTTCGGATCCCTTGAAAATTCCGTGCGACCCTTTTTTTCTCGAAATAGGTTTTTGCTCTTTCAAGAGTGACATAATTAAGAAAATAGATGGGATACCTCCATTCCCAGCTTTCTATAGCTTAAGGAGCTGTTAAGATAAGACGTAAAATCTGCCCAGAAAAGTCGGAATTTCATAATTATGAAATTGAGAAAATTGTTCGGTAAAAATAACAAATAAATTGGTCCAGGTATGAAACTCTAGTGAGGTTGGATAAATTATCTGAAATAAGACCGATTTTGGGGTAAAAACAAGCATTTTCCCCATAGAAATCAATGGAAAACGGAAAAGTTTTTTACAACATTGTTCCCCCCTCGGTTCAGAATGCCACTTTCACCAAATGTGTATATCAATAAAAGAAATTTGCTGGCCAAGTGGGGTTCTGAACCGAGGGGGTGGGGGGGGGGGGGAACAATGTCCCACAGGCGAAAAACGAAAAAGGGGGGGGGATGGATGACTATTTTAGAATCAATCCTTAGAGCGGCAAAATATATCAAAATTGCCTTCTTTTCCCTTTAATATCATAAAACAATCTATTCAGAGTATGTTCCGATCAAATATTAAACCGTTAGGAAGGAAATAAACAAGAAAGTTGTCCATTTCTACACTGTGCGTATTTCGCGCCTGAAAGCTACATTTGTGGCTGATAAGTACGAAATAAAACCGTTTTCAAGTTTCCGGATTGCAGATTTTGCCGATTAAATTGATATAGTAACCTCAAGGTTAATTTCATTTATGAAATTCTGACTTGAAAAGCTACAGAAGCATATTAAACATCACATTTGTCTAAAATAATGCATTTTTTTGTGAATTTTCGCTCGATAATTGACGTTTTCTCTTTTCAGTACCCCTACCTCCTCAACCCGTAATTATAACATCTATCACCAAATCTATTTAAATAAAATACCTACTAGGAATCTTCTAATACTTGATATTTTAATCCTGACAAACTTTTTCCTACAATAGAAGGACATCGCAGGAGAAATAATCGAGTGATTTAAGGGCTAAATCAAGCCCTTATCTTAACAGCTCCTTTACATACATGTATTATGAGTGGATGATGCATCTGAAAATGTCTTCTGCAATGCATGGTATGGATGCTACATCTTTACAACAATATTTAACGCATTTAATAAGTGACCGTGTTACGTTTGACAAGCCTATATACCTAGTCCAACCGAACGTGTATGGGTAATGCATCTGAGGATGACTACTTGCAATGCTTCATCTAAACCATATTTAGCGCATGATCGACTGGGTTAAGTTAAGTTGGACAAGTCATTTCAAAGCTTTCTATACGTGAATGCTCGGATCATCCGAGGATGCTTACTTTTATGCAGATGCTGCATCCGTTTAAACCATAATTTACGCTAGAGTGACCAAGCTATAGGTAAACTGGAACATCTTAATTTCAAGCTTACTATAAGCCTTAAGTAGATCAGTCAGACTCGTGTAGGTGATGCACCATGAGATATAGCATGGTACAGATGCTTGTCAGGCATTGTTTTCGCTGAGCTGAGCTCTGCCGTCTTTGATGACAGGCTTTCTTTTTTCGTCTTGCAATAGTCCGATATCATATCAGTTTGAGAATCGGACAGAGTCTAGAAGTTCTCTATTGAAAGTGAAAATTAGGTTCAATATAACATATATTGAGTATGATATTATATAATACAGTCTTCACTTTTACAACCTTGTTTCTTTCACATTTTACCATTCTGGTAGTACATTTGAAATATATTAATGAAAAGTTATAGTTCTTTTAATCATGAAAGTTTACGACTGTTAATTCTTGTCACCATCTTATCACCATCTCCTCCTTGTTACAACTCTTTGATGTACTCGACTTGTACTGTGCACTAACTACATCTCATTTAAGGCCCCTTCACATATGTACGAAAGCCCTCCGACGTCAACTTGCGCAAACTGGCGAATAAGGTTTTTGCAAAATTCGTTTCCGTTTGCATATCAACTTTATACTTCGTTGTCGACATCGCGCGGATTCGTTTGTGAACGTCTTGATTCGTTCCGGTTAGTTCTGTTAGTCGTTAAATTTTGAACATGTTCAAAATTTCTCAGCGAATAAAGTTTTCGTCCATCATTCGTAAGTATTCGTTATAATGCGTTAATCATTCGGTATGCATTCGTTATATGTTCGTCGACGTTCGCAAGGGACTAGAATGTGACCTACTGTTTTGCATATTACACAACGTATTTGCATTCCAGGCGACTGAAAGCGCACCTTTGGGATATTTTACTTATCGGTGCGATCTGTAACGAATAGGGACGATGCGTAAATAATTCAATCGGCGAATAGAAACTAATTATTGCGATAGGTTGACGATACGAAACGAATGTGTTTGTTAATTTCTTTTTCATATTAATAACCTGAAACGACAAGTTCATATCTATAACCTTGACCTTTAATCCTAAAATTACCTTGAATACCTTTGAGGGAAAGCTCAGATCATGCAAAACATTTTGTGAAGTCTGCTGAATTAGTATTTTCATATCATATATTATCATTGGTTAAGAAATGACCTTGATCTTTAAACAATTGCCCATTGTAGTGACATGTCAAAAAGCTCACAATCAAAAACAATTTGTCGATGTATGATGTTAGTATGAACAGCCTATACATAAGAAGTTGAGTGTAATCCCCCTTGATATACATGTAATTATAACTCTTATATAGTTATTGAACACATGGATGTATTTTTCTAACATTGTATATATATTCTTTCATATCATTTGGGCAAGAAATATATTATACATCTTAATGAATGTTTGAAATATTTTATGAAGTAAATGCTATAGTCTAGCTATAAAGTGACCTTGACTTCTGAACGACATTAAGTGACCTTTGACCCAAAGTGACGTTATCCAAATGAACAAACTTCTGAAAAAAAATCAAATTCTGATGTATATACATATTATATAAGGATGTACATGTATGAGCTCAGACGGACAAATGGAGAGGTGGACTAAATGATGGACTTAAAGACCAGCTTTTATCGGTGATCATAAAAACATCAATAATATTAATGCTTTGAAAAAATAGTTCATGAAATTTATTTTCACGTTTAGTGTATATTACAAAAACAGCCACATAGTTCTACTAGACCGATTTTCTGGCTGCTTCCTTCCCGATCCTCTACACGTACCTTTCCCTTTCCTCTTGGCATAATTGTACTAACGTCTGTTAGTCTACAGAAAATGTCATGTCTGTTAAACGCAGGTGCGGCTAGCTTCGAACGCGTTCGTATCAATGCGCAACGCTGCGTAAAATTTCGCATATTTACGCTCCTAATCGCAAGTGAAAAAAACAAATACACAATGCTCATTCTAAAGTATCATAGCGCGAAGTCGTAACAATTCGCAGTGCTTTGTTTCTTATTCGCAATAAGCAGTTCCATTGCGTTTGCATTTCGTTATGATCATATTTTTCAACACCGTTTTCGTTCAAAATTCGTCAAGTTTGACAAATTTTACTCATTCGCAAGGCTTCGTTCTATGGATTCGTCTATATGTGAAGGGCCTTTATTGTCTAATTAACATTCTGACAGATTGGTTTAGTATTTATTGGTGTGAGATTCTGACATCTGTATGGCTTTTGCAATTCGCTTCCATTTAAAAATAGAATAGAGCGTAAAATAAAGGAGGTAGGCAAAATTCGGGACTTATTAAACTTTTATAATTTTAGGGGGCGTACGCCCCTTCTAACTACAACAATTATCTGAATATGTTTTGTACAAAAACTCTTGAATCATCTGTGAAAATGAACTAAACAACAAGACGAATTACACTTATTTCAATTCCAAAGGTCAGATCTAACTTACTTATGACACAGTCAGTTAGTCGTGGTAAAACCATACTGATTCCCAAAAGATCACGGACTTTATACTTATGCGTTTTTTTGTTTGTTTTTTGTTTTTTTTTTTTTTTTAGTTTCTTTGAACTTTGATACGAATTAAAGTTGATGTATTACAGGGATAAGAAAATAGAGCGACCATCTAAAGTGGATGAAAAAAACACAAAACCGTTGTCACCAGCAACATTAGCCCTGACCAATGAGGCGAAGCCTGGGGGCAGGGCACTACCTCCTATACCTCAACACGAAAAGAAGAAGAAGACTCCCAGGAAGAAGAAAAAGAGGGTTAAAACTGAAGATGGAGAAGACACCGAGAAACTTCCATCAATACAAAAGAAGGAGAGAAATATTGAGCATTATACAAGAGATACGCAAGACCCCGAGAGTTAACTACAGATCCAAATCAAAGTTATAATTACATGTATATCATAGAGAACTTTTCTTTCTTAGTGCTAGAAGGGCTGATTTCTAATCTAAATAAACAAAAACTATGTCTAAGTCTGTTAGTTAAAGAGCAGCTGTTCGGAATAAGCTTTGAAATATTACCTTTTCTTTTCAATTTATGAATATTGAAAATGAGATATATCTTTTTTATCAAAATCGCTCTGATTAACATTTTTTTAAACAAGATTACGTCCTCGATGAAAAGGGGCTTCATGATCCTCAAAATGTACCACTTGTATCATTATTTCTAATATGACTTTCAAGATTCTTTTTCCCTATTAAGACAACAGACGCGAGCCGGGCTCTATTCTCCAATATAGGCCCTATAGCGATAAGCCACGCCTACCCATTTTCTGAAAGCAGATAAACCGACAGGAACTGGTTTTAACCAAGAATCGAAAGGTCTAAGTTTGGTCATCATTAGAATAGAAATAAAAAATGACAAACCGGGCTCTATTGTCTCATAATGCCCTCGCGTCCTCAGCCAATCAGATTTATCACCTCGCCGCTGACGCGGCTCGGTAATAAATGTGATTAGCTGAGGACGCTCGGGCATTATGAGACAATAGAGCCCGGCTTGTCATTTTTTATTTCTTAAATATTTTAGTCCATAATCCGTCCGTTTTATTTCAGCATATATACATTTTTTTCATGATATTTTTGTCCTGTTTACATTATTATATGTATGTTGATATTATGAGATATTATGATGCCTTGTTTTGACTTCCATAAGTAATCTCCTTTTGAAATCTAAGTTTTTATGATAAGAACTTAAAGGATAAACTCATAACTTCTTTTCAAATCGACTTATAGAGATATCCCCCCAGCTGTAACCAACGAATTGTGAAAAGACAGTTTGTTAACATAGGCAAACTACCGAAAACAAGGTCTCTTTCGCATACCAGCATTTATACAATTTCCGAGTCAAATTTAGGGGACGATCATTTTACTCTAAGGCGGAGTTTTGAAAATAAATATTCTGACCCCGAAAATGTTGAAAATAACTAACCTGACGCTCTTGGTATATAACAGAAAATAAATATTCTGACCCCGAAAATGTTGAAAATAACTAACCTGACGCTCTTGGTATATAACAGAAAATAAATATTCTGACCCCGAAAATGTTGAAAATAAGTAATCTGACGCTCTTGGTATATAACAGAAAATAAATATTCTGACCCAGAAAATGTTGAAAATAAGTAATCTGACGCTCTTATAACGGTATATAACAGAAAATAAATATTCTGACCCCGAAAATGTTGAAAATAACTAACCTGACGTTCTTGGTATATAACAGAAAATAAATATTCTGACCCAGAAAATGTTGAAAATAACTAACCTGACGCTCTTGGTATATAACAGAAAATAAATATTCTGACCCCGAAAATGTTGAAAATAAGTAATCTGACGCTCTTGGTATATAACAGAAAATAAATATTCTAGCCTGAATTTCCACGAAAGATGAAGTACCTTTTAAAACTTTTCTTGATTCGCTTGACACACTATAACCATAATTATACTGATTATACTGATTCGGGCTCTCTCCTCCTGTGCCGCCCTTTCTATTATGTGTCATTTAATTATAATTTGGACGACATGGTTTGATCATATTATACTTTACTACATTACATTACTGTCCATTAAAATAACTTGCTGAGCTTAGTTACATATAATAAATAACACATGGAGACCCAGAAACTGAGAATACACCTGGTGTTGTGTTTATACATGACGTTTCTGGAGGAGATCTCCATGTCACTGTCCATTATGTGGTGTGTAAATTCATTCCATCAATCAAAAACAAAAAAGAGTGCTTGTGCACTCCTGAAAAATGGAATTCCTATGGAAAATCAAATGATTTTGCCTTGCCGTCTAGACTGAATAACTGATAGGTACTTCTCTAATGTTTATTCACATATATAGGAGTTTTTTTTTCAGGTTTGTTTAGGCTTGAAAATGAATATTCCTAGAAAAAAAGTTTGCACTTTGTCGAAAAAGAATTCCCGAACCCACCCCCACCCCTCAGATTTAAATGGTCGTCCCCTTATTATACATATGCCTGTACACATAACTAATTCGCAGCATATCTTTTTCATGTGCTGTATGTGGTACTTGGTCTTTCATGTTTTGTATACAATCTATATGTATAGAAAAGTTTAGCATGTTCATTTAACAATGAAGATATTTTATAATGATTAACAAATACATTTGATTACAATGTATATTTATCTTATAGATCAGTACTTACTTTACATATACATTTATATATTACTATTTATATATTCATATCTACCTGTATATTATCTTGCCTTTATTGAAAGTAAAAGTCATTTCATAAGTTTTTGTTAAGTTAGTTTCAACAGTTTTTCGTTACCCGTGAAATATCCAGTCAATTGCGTACTAAGCACAGGTTCACGTAAGAATCAGGCAGGGGTGATGCATGATTATTTTGCAGAAACTTTTTATTCCTGTTTTGAGACATATGGGTGGTCTAATCATTCATTTCTAAAGGTTCGGATGGTGAAGAGAGATATTCACCTCATAATTTATAAAGGATTATGAAGAGAAAAAATGGCGGGTAAATTATCCTTATTTGTTGCACGGTCTACATTGTAGACGGTAATTCACACCTTTCCAGACGGTGCAATAATTTTCATTGTGTAGCATTGAATCATTGAAGTAATGATTGACTGAGTCGTTGACTTACTACCATGAAAATTGGATTGAAATTTTCTTCAAGAAGGTATAGAGTTGGAACACTATCGTATTATTTCCATTCTTTAATAAATTACAGTCAAGAAAAATTGTTCCTAAAAGGCTGAAATACAAGAGCTTCCGGGGGGGGCTTTGCCCCCCCCCCCCTTTCGGTCCCCCTACCAGGGCTCTGCGGACCTCGGCGGTCACCAGACCCCTTGCCAATTTTACGTCCCCCTAACCCAAAATCTGGATCCGCCACAGATCTTTGCTTACAAACTTCGTATAAAATTTGTTTTAGACTTGAGGTCATGATCATTTTTTAAATATGAACAATAAGCATGGATCTAGAGTGATGGGTAGAGGGTCAGGTCCCGCCTGGATTTGCAAAAATTGCTGATTTTCTCCTAGCTTTTACGTGAATTTACGACTGGAATCATGGGCTGAACTCACTGCCCTTTTAAAACTTTTCTTGATCCGCCCTTTCCTCAGAAAATCCTGAACATGTTGACTTCTGCATGCCGTGCAAAAAAAAGTAATATGCGGGGTTTTTTTTTTTTCTCTTCAAATATTTCAAAATTAACGCTGATCCTTCTCTTTTCAAATTCATTTAAAAATCGTCGTCAGATTCATCAATACGACGGAAAATACTGTTGAAATTTGAAAATATCTTTACCTGATTTATCTGATCATATACGGTAATTGGACCTTCTTAATTGATTAAAACAACACCCATTGTCTTTTGCATGTGGGCATTCCGGGAATATACATGTATTTCATTTAAAATGTGGGCATTCCGGGAAGACACCGTATTCAATCATTGATGGCCTAACAATTGCCGTGCAACAAGTGGAGACAGTAGAATAACTCTTAACCTTAATTCCGTCGGAACATAGATATGGAGGCCGATCAGAACACATTTCAAACTATAAAAGTTTAGCAAAAATTCTAAGGTTTTTCTACTGCCTGCTCCTTACGTGGACCTGTACTTAAAAGGACTTAGAAATTTTAAAATGACAGAAAACTTACATTTAACTGTCAAATTGTGTCATAGCTTGAATATTTAATTGCCCATGTTGACAGGTAAAGTTTTTGTGAATATTTGAAGATACGAAATTTCAGCTATTTTTCGTGCCTTCAGATATACATGTACGTAGTTGGAATTCCCCACTCCCTCTCTTCTTTCCATGCATGTACGTATAACGTATAAGGCCTGAAGTTTAGAATCCAGTTTCATTAATTATGTACAGTAGCTTTAGAATAATAATACAATGTACTTTAAATAGCAACAGGCTCTTAAAATAGGAAGTTAGCCGAGCGTTGCACATAGAAAAATCAGGAAGTTTAAAAAAATGTTCTTTGTGAGTTAGTAACGCGCGTTATGCATTCTGCATGCAAGTGATCTGAGGCTATTAGGCACTATTGCCGAACTCTGCCTCGCCTGACAACAGATGTAATTTTTTTATCGGAAACTACATGATGTCATATCGTACGATTCCACTTATTAATAATACACGATATAAGATAAAATTATATATTCGTAAGCGTTTGTAGGGACAGATATTGAGAGGATTACAAATGCTATTTTGTCATGGTTTTTTTTTTTTTTTTTTATCAAAATCATTATAGGTTGGAATCCTTCCAGGATGGGAAGGATTTCCTTAAATTTTTTCCTAGATCCGCCAATATGCAAGTTTTTTTTTTGGGGGGGGGGGGGGGGGGGGGGGGGCTGTTATAAATGCCCGCTTGTAAAATCTTTTGGGATAAGGAAGTCTATGGTTAATTTGTTTAATACAGACATTGGTGATAAGGAAATGTCTAGTAATATAGAATAAGCAGCTGCAAACGTGTGTGATATATGAAAGTAGAAACCTTGCTACCTTAATTTTTTCTAGCAGTGTATTTTCGGGAGGGTTCGGTTATGTTACAAGTGAACGCTTCCTGTTCTCCTAATTTTGTTTGATATTTTATATGCTAGGCGTTGACCTTTTGCTTTCCTTCAACCGTTGTACGCTCCTTGCCAATCCCCCCTTTCCATCCCAACCACTCGGAGTCTCCAGTCCCTTACCAATGGGACCTTGTCGGGGTTATTCACTTCCGCATTCCCTGTGTTTGTACGGGTATCCACGTACATGTATCCAGTAAACGGTAAAATGAGTCGCGCTTTTACCGGGTAATTTTCTATTTATAGAAACTGGAATTCTTGCCATGGTTCTTTGTCATATGCCTAACTTGTATGTGTAAATGCTCTGACTGCATTCAAATGATGGATGGCATCTATAGATACTGAATCAGGATTGTAGATTAGTACAACTTTCACACGGAGATGATGCCATCTGAGGGTAATTTAATCGCTATAAACAAAGCGAAAGTACAATAAAATTGCCGAACTGTGGAAACAAAAAAGGTCGATTCGCCTAGCTATCTTTTCGTTCTCCAGATGTATATTACAAAGGTTTTGGTCGCGCGGTAAATTCAAATCAACAAAGGATGCATGCTAATTTAAGGTCAACTTGGAAGTGATTTAAATAAAGCCGTGAGTGTTAAAAATAACCCAGACATGCAGGCGTCTATTCCTGATGACTTACAGTTACATAAAACAGAGGAAAAGGGGGGGGGGGGGCTTGCAAGGATTTTTGGATTTGTATTGGAGACGCTGGCGTTATATCCATTCATATATTGAGCTTTGTTAAAATGTATCAATTTTTTGGTGTGTTGAATACCATTAAGGGGGCAACGATAAAATATTTAGGGGGGGGGGGGGGGGGGGCACAGGAATAACTTTGCCATCCGGACATTTTTTTTTTCAGCCATTTCAAGAGTCGGTATTTTTTATTTTCTTCTTAATTTTCCAATGTTGAAAATCACTCTTAAAGTTCAAATCATTCAGCGTGATTTTTCTGCCAAATTAATTAGATATTAAACACGGAGTGAGATCAGGTGCCAAGGAGTAGTTTATTAAAGCATCTCTAGCTAGCAGATCACTTCTTTTTAATTTCTGGAATGGCATATGAAAACTATATAGGTTAAAATTAAAATTAAATAATCTTTTCACTTTTAAATGATAATCACCACAGACAGGCTATATGGTGCTAATGACTTTTTAATTTGATTTCGTTCCTTTGAATAAAGTTTGTTTCATTTTTATTTGTACTTACATATATGTAGTTTATGACACACAAAAAAGTGTTTACCGGGCATGTAGCCTACAGAAAGGTAGGAAGAGGGGGGGGGGGGGGGCAATTTCATGATCCGTAAAATAAATTTGCCGGCCCTTCGAACCGGAAAATTTATTCCCTAAAATCTCGATCCGGATTTTTTTTTTTTGAAAAGTCTTCCTCCTCCCCCCCCCAATAAATATCATATATCTAATCAAAAAATACATGTATATGAATACAGCAATCGTGTGGGGACTACCAGACAGTACAATAGAGCTGAATATAGCAATGATGGTGTGAGGACTACCAGACAATACAATAGAGCTGAATATAGCAATGATGGTGTGGGGACTACCAGACAGTACAATAGAGCTGAATAAAGCAATGATCGTGTGGGGACTTCCAGACAGTACAATAGAGCTGAATAAAGCAATGATCGCGTGGGAACTACCAGACAGTACAATAGAGCTGAATATAGCAATGATGTTGTAGGACTACCAGACAGTACAATAGAGCTGAATATAGCAATGATCGTGTGGGGACTACCAGACAGTACAATAGAGCTGAATATAGCAATGATCGTGTGGGGACTACCAGACAATACAATAGAGCTGAATATAGCAATGATGGTGTGGGGACTACCAGACAGTACAATAGAGCTGAATATAGCAATGATGGTGTGAGGACTACCAGACAGTACAATAGAGCTGAATATAGCAATGATCGGGTGGGGACTACCAGACAGTACAATAGAGCTGAATATAGCAATGATGGTGTGGGGACTACCAGACAGTACAATAGAGCTGAATAAAGCAATGATCGTGTGGGGACTACCAGACAGTACAATAGAGCTGAATATAGTAATGATGATGTGGGGACTACCAGACAGTACAATAGAGCTGAATATAGCAATGATCGGGTGGGGACTACCAGACAGTACAATAGAGCTGAATATAGCAATAATGGTGTGAGGACTACCAGACAGTACAATAGAGCTGAATATAGCAATGATGGTGTGGGGACTACCAGACAGTACAATAGAGCTGAATAAAGCAATGATCGTGTGGGGACTACCAGACAGTACAATAGAGCTGAATATAGTAATGATGATGTGGGGACTACCAGACAGTACAATAGAGCTGAATATAGCAATGATCGGGTGGGGACTACCAGACAGTACAATAGAGCTGAATATAGCAATAATGGTGAGAGGACTACCAGACAGTACAATAGAGCTGAATAAAGCAATGATCGTGTGGGGACTACCAGACAGTACAATAGAGCTGAATAAAGCAATGATGATGTGAGGACTACCAGACAGTACAATAGAGCTGAATATAGCAATGATGTTGTAGGACTACCAGACAGTACAATAGAGCTGAATATAGCAATGATGGTGTGGGGACTACCAGACAGTACAATAGAGCTGAATAAAGCAATGATCGTGTGGGGACTACCAGACAGTACAATAGAGCTGAATAAAGCAATGATCGTGTGGGGACTACCAGACAATACAATAGAGCTGAATAAAGCAATGATGATGTGAGGACTACCAGACAATACAATTGAGCTGAATAAAGCAATGATGGTGTGGGGACTACCAGACAGTACAATAGAGCTGAATATAGCAATGATGATGTGGGGACTACCAGACAGTACAATAGAGCTGAATATAGCAATGATGATGTGAGGACTACCAGACAGTACAATAGAGCTGAATAAAGCAATGATGATGTGAGGACTACCAGACAATACAATAGAGCTGAATATAGCAATGATGATGTGAGGACCACCAGACAGTACAATAGAGCTGAATAAAGCAATGATGATGTGAGGACTACCAGACAATACAATTGAGCTGAATATGGCAATGATGGTGTGGGGACTACCACACAGTACAATAGAGCTGAATATAGTAATGATGATGTGGGGACTTCCAGACAGTACAATAGAGCTGAATATAGTAATGATGATGTGGGGACTACCAGACAGTACAATAGAGCTGAATATAGCAATGATGATGTGAGGACCACCAGACAGTACAATAGAGCTGAATAAAGCAATGATGATGTGAGGACTACCAGACAATACAATAGAGCTGAATATAGCAATGATCGTGTGGGGACTACCAGACAGTACAATAGAGCTGAATATAGTAATGATGATGTGGGGACTACCAGACAGTACAATAGAGCTGAATATAGCAATGATCGGGTGGGGACTACCAGACAGTACAATAGAGCTGAATATAGCAATAATGGTGAGAGGACTACCAGACAGTACAATAGAGCTGAATAAAGCAATGATCGTGTGGGGACTACCAGACAGTACAATAGAGCTGAATAAAGCAATGATGATGTGAGGACTACCAGACAGTACAATAGAGCTGAATATAGCAATGATGTTGTAGGACTACCAGACAGTACAATAGAGCTGAATATAGCAATGATGGTGTGGGGACTACCAGACAGTACAATAGAGCTGAATAAAGCAATGATCGTGTGGGGACTACCAGACAGTACAATAGAGCTGAATAAAGCAATGATCGTGTGGGGACTACCAGACAATACAATAGAGCTGAATAAAGCAATGATGATGTGAGGACTACCAGACAATACAATTGAGCTGAATAAAGCAATGATGGTGTGGGGACTACCAGACAGTACAATAGAGCTGAATATAGCAATGATGATGTGGGGACTACCAGACAGTACAATAGAGCTGAATATAGCAATGATGATGTGAGGACTACCAGACAGTACAATAGAGCTGAATAAAGCAATGATGATGTGAGGACTACCAGACAATACAATAGAGCTGAATATAGCAATGATGATGTGAGGACCACCAGACAGTACAATAGAGCTGAATAAAGCAATGATGATGTGAGGACTACCAGACAATACAATTGAGCTGAATATGGCAATGATGGTGTGGGGACTACCACACAGTACAATAGAGCTGAATATAGTAATGATGATGTGGGGACTTCCAGACAGTACAATAGAGCTGAATATAGTAATGATGATGTGGGGACTACCAGACAGTACAATAGAGCTGAATATAGCAATGATGATGTGAGGACCACCAGACAGTACAATAGAGCTGAATAAAGCAATGATGATGTGAGGACTACCAGACAATACAATAGAGCTGAATATAGCAATGATCGTGTGGGGACTACCAGACAGTACAATAGAGCTGAATATAGTAATGATGATGTGGGGACTACCAGACAGTACAATAGAGCTGAATATAGCAATGATGATGTGAGGACCACCAGACAGTACAATAGAGCTGAATAAAGCAATGATGATGTGAGGACTACCAGACAATACAATTGAGCTGAATAAAGCAATGATGGTGTGGGGACTACCAGACAATACAATAGAGCTGAATAAAGCAATGATGGTGTGGGGACTACCAGACAATACAATTGAGCTGAATATAGCAATGATGGTGTGGGGACCACCAGACAGTACAATAGAGCTGAATATGGCAATGATGGTGTGGGGACTACCAGACAGTACAATAGAGCTGAATATAGCAATGATCAGGAAATTCTGGTTCCATCTGCATATTGAACTTTTAGGGAGCATTTGACCATTTGATATTTATTTCATGTGAGCAGTGTGGTGCCCCTATATGGTAATGACATTTGTTATTCTGTACATAAATATATGTGATATCCCCAATGTGGACATCTTAAAAGTCCATTTCCTGTTTCATGGAGATCAGAGCACAGCACAGAATCATGATACGTAATGCTGATATATGACGTAATTCATTCAAGGCGCAATGTAAGATCGACAAAGATCGCTTTGTCCGGCGGCACCCACCTTGATTTCACATACACTTTATATACATCACACTTCCACGTACACTATATACAATACGTCATACTTCCACGTACACTTTATATACATCATACTTCCACGTACACTATATACAATACGTCATACTTCCATGTACACTTTATATACATCATACTTCCACGTACACTATATACAATACGTCATACTTCCACGTACACTTTATATACGACATACTTCCACGTGCACTTAATATACATCATACTTCCACGTACACTCTATATACGACATACTTCCACGTACACTATATATACGTCTACTTCCACGTACACTATATATACATCATACTTCAACGTACACTATATATATATTATACTTCCACGTACACTATGTATACATCATACTTCCACGTAAGCTTTATATACATCATACTTCCACGTACATTATATATACATCATACTTCCACGTACACTTTATATACATCATACTTCCACGAACACTATATATACATCATACTTCCACGTACACTTTATATACATCATACTTCCACGTACACTATATATACATCATACTTCAACGTACACTTTATATACATCATACTTCCACGTGCACTTTATAAACATACTTAAACGTGCACTTTATATATACATCATACTTCCACGTGCACTTTATATACATCATACTTCCACGTACACTTTATATACATTATACTTAAACGTACACTTTATATATACATCATACTTCCACGTACTCTTTATATACATCATACTTAAACGTACACTTTAAATATACAACATACTATCATGTACACTTTATATACATCATACATCCACGAGCACTTTATATACATCATACTTCCACGTGCACTTTATATATACATCATTCTTCCACGTACTCTTTATATACATCATACTTAAACGTACATCATACTTAAACGTACACTTTATATATACATCATACTTCCACGTGCACTTTATATACAACCTACTTCCACGTACACTTTATACATCATACTTAAACGTACACTTTATATATACATCATACTTCCACTTGTACTTTATATACATCATACTTAAACGTACACTTTATATAAACATCATACTTCCACGTGCACTTTATATACATAATACTTAAACGTGCACTTTATATACATCCTACTTCCACGTGTACTTTATATACATCATACTTAAACATACACTTTATATATACATCATACTTCCACGTGCACTTTATTTTCATCATACTTAAACGCAAACTTTATGTATACATCATACTGTACGTAGATGCACTTTATAATCATCATACTTAGACGTACACTTTATAGATACATCATACTTCCACGTGCACTTTATATATACATTATACTTGCTCAATCAATTTAATGACAAAAGCATGAATGACAACCATTGCAGTGACAGACTTGTGAACAGGAGCATTGTCCTGATTGAACAACACATCTTTAACCAGTAAGCTTTCCGCGGCGCTAAAGTTTAATTTTTCCCGTAAATGTGTTAGAGGTTGAGCATAGTATGTGCCATTAATTGTAATTGTATGTCCTTTTTGGAGCAGTTTTGAGTCGAATTTCAAATAGATTTACACTGGCTCACTATCGCTCGCCACCTAACTTGATTAATAGCTTATTTGGCATATCATTTTTGTAATAAGGCATAGTCATTTCATGCTAAATACATGTATACAGTGCTATGTTCAGTACAACAACCCCTTCTACATATCTACTTTACTTAAAAAAAGAGGCCCAAGGGGGCCATATCGCTCACATGAATTGCAAACAAAAGAATTATAGTGGACAATTTGGCAGAGGACCTTTAGTACTAGCTTCCAGTAAGATTTCGTTAAATTCTGTGTAGCAGTTTAAGAAGAGATGTCGAAAATGTGTCAGCCAATCAGATCCATGGGCGGCCATATTTTTTGACCGGTCGGCATGAAAAACACAAACTTGGTAGAGGACCTTGAGTACTTGCTTCCTGTAAGGTTTTATGAAATTCTGTGCAGCGGTTGCAAAGGAAATTCAAAAAGAGCCCTCGGCGGCCATATTTGTTGACCCATCAGCACGAATAACACAAACTTCGTAGAGGACTTGCTTCCTGTCAGGTTTATGAAATTCTGTGTAGCGGTTGCAGAGGAGAAGTCGAAAATGTGTCAGTCAATCAGAGCCCTCGGCGGCCATATTTGTGAAATGATCGGCACGAAAAACATAAACTTGGTAGAGGGCCTTGGATACTTGCTTCCTGTAATGTTTCAAAAAATTCTGTGCAGCGGTTGCAGAGGAGATGTCGAAAATGTGTCAGCCAATCAGAGCCCTCGGCGGCCATATTTGTGAAACGATTGGCACGAAAAACACAAACTCGGTAGAGGACTTTGGGTACTTGCTTCCTGTAAGGTTTCATGAAATTCTGTGTAGCGGTTGCAGAGGAGATGTCGAAATTGTGTCAGCCAATTAGAGCCCTCGACGGCCATATTTGTTGACCGGTCGGCACGAAAAACACGAACTTGGTAGAGGAACTTGAGTACTTGCTTCCTGTTAGGTTTTATGAAATTTTGTGCAGCGGTTGCAGAGAAGTCAAAAATGTGTCAGCCAATCAGAGCCCTCAGTGGCCATAATTGTGAAACGATCGGCACGAAAAACACAATCTTGGTAGAGGAGCTTGGGTACTTGTTTCCTGTAAGGTTTCATGAAATTCTGTGCAGCGGTTGCAGAGGAGAAGTCAAAAATGTGTGAGCCAATCAGAGCCTTCAGCGGTCATATTTGTGAAACGATCGGCACCAACTTCGTAAAGAACCTTGGATACTTATTTCCTGTAAGGTTTCATGAAGTTCTGTGCAGCGGTAGCAGAGGAGATGTCGAAAATGTGTCAGCAAATCAAAGCCTTGGCGGTCATATTTGTTGACCGATTGGCACGAAAAACACAAACTTGGTTGAGGATTTTGAGTTCTTAACCCTTATGAAAAATTTGGCCTTCCTGCACATAGTTGCTGCAAGTTTGCAGCACTAGTTGCCGCAAGCTTGCTGCAACTAGGGTGAGATTTGGCATGCAAATGAGGTCTTGCTGCACACATTTTCCTGCACTCCTCTGGCACGTATGTGCGGCTAGCGGCATCTGTTTCGGCACACTTCCTGCACATAGTTGCCGCTAGCTGCATCTGTTCCAGCATACATTCTGCACATATATGTGCTGCTAGCTGCAACCCTTCTTGCACATATATCCTTTTTTGCTTGAAATGAATTGATGCAGCTAGCGGCAACCATGTGCAGCTAGCAGCAGCTATGTGCGGCTACCTGCAACCTAATTTGTATTCAGATTTTGTGTGCAATCTGTGTGCAGGTAGCGGCATATACCTGCACACGTCTTTCTGCACGCTTTTATGGTTGCAGCAAGGTTGCTGCAACCTTGCAGCAAGCTTGCTGTAATTTTTTTCTTTTCGTAAGGGAATTACTTCCTGTAAGGTTTCATGAAATTCTATGTAGCGGTTGCTGAGGAGATGTCGAAAATGTGTCAGCCAATCAGAGCCCTTGGCGGACATATTTGTTGACCGATCGGCACGAAAAACACAAACGTGGTAGAGGACCTTGAACTCTTGCTTCCTGAAAGGATTCATGAAATTCTGTGCAGCGATTTCAGAGGAGAAGTCGAAAATGTTAGAAAGTTAACGACAGACGACGGACGCCGCGCTATGACAATAGCTCACTTGAGGTTCGCTCAGGTGAGCTAAAAATTGTTGGTCTCTTTTTTGATATATATACCATAAAGTCAACATACCCTTACAGGAAAGGGTATAGGCTTGTAGATGTGTAACCCCCCTCCTAAAAATTAAAACAAGAGCCCCAGGGGGGCAAAACGCTCACCTGATATCCATGCACACTCTGAACATACTGACATTGAATAATGTTAGAGCCAGAGCCATAGTCAGAATTTTTTGGTCCATATGCCATAAATAATTAAAAAAAATATCATAAAAATTCCAAAAAAGTAAAATGCAATAAATGAGTGTGCAAAATGGAGAAAATGAAAATGGAAAAAGAAAAAAGAAGGTTTTTTTTGTATTCAGATGATTTAAAAGTGCTTAAAAAGCTTTCAAAATGCAAACATAGTGTAATCAAAGATTACGAAGCTCACCTCGCGGCAGCAAAGTTCAATTTAAACATATCTCTAAGTACATGTATATTAAGAAAATCACTCAAGTGAAAAAAAGTAGGTCAAGGTCATTTCATGAAAGTTTGATCAAAGATACATCCGATATGCAAGTTTGGTACATGTAGCACTTATACTTTGCTCAATATTGGCCTTTAAAGGCAAATCACTCAAGCAGAAAAAGTAGGTCAAGGTCATTTTATGAAAGTTTGATCAAAGATACATCCAATATGCAAGTTTGGTACATATAGCACTTATACTTTGCTCAATATTGGCCTCTAAAGGCAAAATTACTCAAGTGGAAAAAGTAGGTCAAGGTCAATTTATGAAAATTTGATCAAAGACACATCCAATATGCAAGTTTGGTACATGTAGCACTTATACTTTGCTCAATATTGGCCTTTAAAGGCAAAATCACTCAAGGGGAAAAAAGTAGGTCAAGGTCATTTTATGAAAGTTTGATCAAAGATACATCCAATATGCAAGTTTGGTACATGTTGCACTTATACTTTGCTCAATATTAGCCTTTAAAGGCAAAATCACTCAAGTGAAAAAAGTAGGTCAAGGTCATTTTATGAAAGTTTGATTAAAGATACATCCAATATGCAAGTTTGGTACATGTAGCACTTATACTTTGCTCAATATTAGCCTTTAAAGGCAAAATCACTCAAGTGGAAAAAGTAGGTCAAGGTCATATTATGAAAGTTTGATCAAAGATACATCCAATATGCAAGTTTGGTACATGTAGCACTTATACTTTGCTCAATATTGGCCTTATAAGGCAAAATCACTCAAGCGGAAAAAGTAGGTCAGATGCTGCATCCGATGCATGGGTTCACCTCAGCATCCCAAGATGAATCACTTGTGCAAGTTTGGTTACTGTAGCATCAGTACTTTGTCAGATACTGAACTACCCCAAAAACTTTAACCAGACATTGACAAAGTCATTCAGCCGGAAAATGTAGGTCAGATGCTGCATCCGATGCATGGGTTCACCTCAGCATCCCAAGATGGATCACTTGTGCAAGTTTGGTTACTGTAACATCAGTACTTTGTCAGATAATGAGTTACCCCAAAAACTTTAACCAGACATTGACAAAGTCATTCAACCGGAAAATGTAGGTCAGATGCTGCATCCGATGCATGGGTTCACCTCAGCATCCCAAGATGAATCACTTATGCAAGTTTGGTTACCGTAACATCAGTACTTTGTCAGATACTGAGTTACCCCAAAAACTTTAACCGGACGCGGACGCGGACGGGGACGCGGACGCGGACGGGGACGCGGACGGGGACGGGGACGCGGACGTCGGGGTTATAGCATAAGCTCATCTCAACTTCGTCGAGGTGAGCTAAAAAATGAAAAAAAAAATTGGGATGCCAGTGCCTGAATTTGAACCCACAATCCTTGGGTCTATGTGCACGCACAGCATATCTAGATTAAAATATTAAAAAAAAATCAAAAAATAAAGTTATTATAGCAAATAATGTATATAAAAGAATTGAGTAACTTAATCTGACAAACATGCAATAAATGAGTGCAGAAGATCATATATTTACTAAGTTATTAAAAGAAATAGTTAAAGAAAAATAATAAGAGCACCCTAACATCTCTCTCTTTCGGGGAAAGGATGGACAACCTAAAGAGGCATCAGATAGGATGTCATCCTTAAGAAATATTAAGTGCAGAAAACCACTGTTAGATGGAGTAAATGAAAGAAAGATTAGTATTTACTCTGATTAGTTCATTAATATACAAGCCAATTAGAAAAAAAAAATATTATTTTGTCCACTTCTTATTATATCATCTAATAGAAAAAAAATCTGTCAGCAGATATTGTTACAGAAATTTTGACCCCCCCCCCCCTTTTTATACTCTATAGAATACAAGAATTATTATAAATTCAAATTGTACATGTTGTTAATCAAAAATGCTATCACACAAGCATTCATTAATTTAATTTTACCTAGGATATAGGTTTCAAAATATCAATATGAACCCAAGGGGAAATGCCAAACTTCATAAAAAATTCCAAAGTTCAAAAAGTGGCAAAAATGGCATTAAAATTATTCAGGTAAGTTAAAAATAGCATTCAAAGTTTAAAATATGGATGAAAAATGAAAAATAAAGAAAAAATTTTTTTAAGGCCCAGCCGGGATTTGAACTCGCTACCTTGGGACTCATTGACAAAGAAAACATGCCTATTTACAGTATTAAAGAAATCATTACAAATCTAAAAGTCAAGATATTGAGAAAATTCTTTCACTGTTACATTCCTTACAATAAATATGATAAATGTTAAAACAATCATTCATGGGAAGAACCATAAAATGCCAAAAATGATGAAAATGACCATCCTCCCTTCCTTTTTTACAGTATTAAAAAAATCATTAAAATTTCAAAAATAAACCTTTCAGCAAAATTCTTTCACTTAAGCATTCCTTTGCTTAAAAATGGCTAAATTAAACTAAACTGGAGCAGAATTTTTCAATAAGAAAGAAAATATTAAGAGAAATATCAATTTTTGCATTAAAAATGCAATGTCGAAAAAGACGTCAAAAACGCGTCAAAAATTAGTTATTGGATTTTAACGAAATGAACAAACTTGAATTGTACATCCTTCTAGATCACTTAGATACAATTAGTTTTTCAATCCATTCAGTGGAACTGGAGAAGAAGATTTTTGAAGAGGGGTACCCTCTGGGGCCTATTTGACCCCGCCCTGGATCCAACCCTGAAGGGATCAAGCCGAAATGAACAAACTTGGTAGATGACCTTTAGTACTTCATGCATACATAGTTTCATCAAAATCCCTTCAGCCGTTCTTGAGAAGAAGTTGAAAATGTTAAAAGTTTACGACGGACGGACGGACGACGGACGACGGACGCCGGACGCCACACTATGACAATAGCTCACTTGAGCCTTTGGCTCAGGTGAGCTAAAAAAATGAAATAAAAATGTCGCTGGCTCCCTTCGCTCGCCAGATAAATAATCATACAACCTCTATGAAAACGATTTTCTGTTGCATGGGTAGGACTTCGGCCTGTGACCATTGGAGGGGGGAGGCGGCTCAAGACTCCCTGCCTTTTTGACATTCATCTTACCGCCACCTCTAAACCCCTGAACTCAAATCATGTATTCGTCCCTGTAAACAGCACAAAAAGGTAAAAACCAGCACTTTCACTATATTCAAACAATGTCGGGTCCATCCAAGCAAGGGCGAATGCATGTCGTGTGAAATAAGAAAAAAAATATATAAAAAGGTGCAAATGACTACGACGCACACTAATACAGTGGAAGGGACAGTCTGCTCCCAAGACCAACAGGACCCACGCACATACATGCACATGTATCTTATATACACACTCACATGCTAGTTAAAATAAATGCTGAAATACATGTAAACATGTGATTTTTGGCTCCTTTAACATTTTCTTTTTTTTTTTTTTTTTGTATCCCTCTGAAATTTTGTTGTTTGACCACTTTCGACAAAATATAATACAAACTTTGATTGATGCTGGTTTGTTGAAGTTTGAATATTGATGTCGCACATTCCGACATATGGGGGTATGTTTATAAGAATATGAGGTATTAGAAGAAAGGAACATAATTTACCAAGTGAACCAAAAATATGCAAAAAGCAAAGCGCAAAAAATCATGTCAGTTTTGGGCTAATATAATTGCAATATCCGATCATGTTGGAAATCTGAAGTAACGATGGCTACATGATTTTCAATCAGCTAGGTTTTCTAAAGATAAAATGTTTTTAAAAGCAGCATGGCATTGTGCAGATCCTTAAAGGGAATATTGATGTCAGGACCCCTACTGGAATGAGCACAAAATTTAAATTTTATCAACTCGCCCTTCTTTTTTATAGAAGAAAATGTACATATTTAGACTATTGAGTGCAGAGAATGAGGGGTAGAAGTGCAGAGAATGAGGGTAGTAGTGCAGAGAATGAGGGTAGTAGTGCAGAGAATGAGGATAGAAGTGCAGAGAATGAGGGTAGTAGTGCAGAGAATGAGGGTAGTAGTGCAGAGAATGAGGATAGAAGTGCAGAGAATGAGGGTAGTAGTGCAGAGAATGAGGGTAGCAGTGCAGAGAATAAAGGTAGTAGTGTAGGGAATGAGTGCAGTAGTGCAAGGAGTTAGGTTAGTAGTGCAGAGAATGAAGGAAGTAGTGCAAGTAGTGAGGGTAGTAGTCCAGAGAATGAAGGTAGTAGTCCAGAGAATGAGGGTAGTAGTGCAAGGAATGAGGGTAGTAGTATAAGGAATGAGGGTAGTAGTGCAAGGAATGAGGGTAGTAGTATAAGGAATGAGGGTAGTAGTACAGAGAATGAAGGTAGTGGTGCAGGGAATGAAGGTAGTAGTGCAATGAATGAGGGTAGTAGTATAAGGAATGAGGGTAGTAGTATAAGGAATGAGGGTAGTAGTGCAATGAATGAGGGTAGTAGTGCAAGGAATTAGGGTAGTAGCATAAGGAATGAGGGTAGTAGTACAGAGAATGAAGGTAATAGTGCAATGAATGAGGGTAGTAGTATAAGGAATGAGGGTAGTAGTGCAAGGAATGAGGGTAGTAGTATAAGGAATGAGGGTAGTAGTGCAAGGAATGAGGGTAGTAGTATAAGGAATGAGGGTAGTAGTGCAAAGAATGAGGGTAGTAGTGCAAGGAATGAGGGTAGTAGTATAAGGAATGAGGGTAGTAGTACAGATAATGAAGGTAGTAGTGCAAGGAATGAGGGTAGTAGTATAAGGAATGAGGGTAGTAGTGCAAGGAATGAGGGTAGTAGTGCAAGGAATGAGGGTAGTAGTATAAGGAATGAGGGTAGTAGTATAAGGAATGAGGGTAGTAGTGCAGAGAATGAAGGTAGTAGTGCAGAGAATGAGGGTAGTAGTGCAAAGAATGAGGGTAGTAATGCAAGGAATGAGGGTAGTAGTACAGAGAAAGAAGGTAGTGGCGCAGGGAATGAGGGTAGTAGTGCAAGGAATGAGGGTAGTAGTGCAATGAATGAGGGTAGTTGTGCAGAGAATGAAGGTAGTAGTGCAGGGAATGAAGGTAGTAGTGGAGGGAATGAGGATAATGGGATTTTTTTTTTATTCTACTCCTGTTTGGCTGTCAAAAATACAAGTCATGTATCTCGTATGCAGTGAAGATGGGAACTACCCCACCCCTCCCAATAAAAGAAATTGAATTATTTATTATATCATATTGGGGTTTCTTCTCTACATCTGGACAAAAAGGTAGTTTTGAAGTTCGTTCATTTAAAGTGAACTAATCAGTATTATCGTATTTTCTTGAACCTTTTCATGGGATTTCCGAGCGTGCTAGGGAACTCTTAGGTCCGAATTTCAGACTTTGAACTCGTAAAAAGTATTTTGTGCCCTAGTATGAAAACCTGGATACAGTGATCTCTAGGCGACAGATTTGCCCCCCCCCCTTCCCACTATTAACACATATTTTTTCACTATATCCAGAGGAACAAGAACATGTATTGACCTTTGCATTACTGTCAAGGGCGGACCTAGAAGGGATCATGGGGAAGGGGGTATCATGAAACTTCTCCACATCTGTAATTTGCAAATAAATGCTGATTTTTCCGGGGTGGGGATGGTTGATATAGTTTTTTTTTTCGAAATTAAAGGCTGGACCCCCACACGAGACAGGCTAGTCCCCACACGAGAAAGACTCGGCCCCCGGAACATTTTCCAGATTCGCCCATTATAGTTTTATATGAGTCAGCATTTTTATTCACCGTGTTTATTATATATATGTATGTACTTTCTATTATCTTATACCTTCCTGTTTGTCATGTGAATTTCTTTTTAATACATTGCACACCGGAAAATGGTACGATAAGGAAATTTCACTTCCTGATTCATTTGACCGAACTCCTAGTTCACCGGTCGCTTTATTATACTTTACGACCGAACTAATGTAGAAAAATATATCAAATCATAAAAATTTACATGTGAAGCGCCGAACTATTTTTCCTTCCTGCTTCTGAAATAGATCAATATCACTTTATATCTAATCTTTTTTTTTGGATCACATTCAAAATGCACGATAAAACATGTCTTCTATTGACAGCGTGTAATAAATGCATTTTATAGATACCCAAGAATTATATTTACTTCTCGTTCGGAAAAGAACAAGAGCCCAAGGGGGGGGGGGGGGGTAACGTTTTTCATATACTGACATTGCATAATGATAGTGCAAGTTTCAGGATTTAAACTCGCAACCTTTGGGTTCATATGCACATAAATCATTTTTTAAAAGTAAAAAAAAAAAATAGTAATTTTTACAGATGAAATATATTTTACAGCATAAAATGTCTTAAATATGCAATATATGAGTGTGCAAAAATGGAGAAAAATTGCTCAAAAATGAAATTAAGGAGGTACCGGTGCCGGGACTTGAACCCACAACCCTTCGGTCCATGTGCATAGTAAACGTATCTATTATATTAAAAAAATAATAAAAATTCACAAAAATATGTTGTAAAATATAATGTATATCAAAGCATTAAGTGACTTATACGTAACCATGTAAAGGAGCCTTGAGGAGGGATGGAGTATGAAGGTCCATGTAGAGGAGCCTGGGGAGGAATGGAGTCTGGATATCAATGTAGAGGAGCCTTGGGGAGGGACGGAGTCTGGAGATCCATGTAGGGGAACCTGAGGGAGGATGGAGTCTGGAGGTCCATGTTGAGGGGCATTGGGAAGAGACGAAGTTTGGAGATCCATGTAAAGGATCCTGGAGGAATATGAGTCTGGAGATCCATGTAGAGGAGCATGAGGAGGGATGAAATATGGAGATCCATGTAGAGGAGCCTAGGGAGGGATCGAGTTTGGAGATCCATGTAGAGGAGTCTTGAGGAGGGATGGAGCCTGGAGATCCATGTAGAGGTAGCTTAGGGATAGAATCTGGAGGAGGTCAATGCAGAGGATCCTGGAGGAGGGATGGGGTCTTGAGATCTATGTACAGGAGCCTGGAGGAGGGACGGAAGTGAAGTAGCCACGCCTCACCATCAAGACGTGCGCAAAATTATTTGAAGATTCCTCTCAAATCGTTAGTGAACTATCGCACTAACTGTAAAATACATCCAACCAAAAAGCTTCCATGTAGAGAAGCCTGGGGGATCGAGTTTGGAGATCCATGTGGAGGAGCACTGGGAGGGATTGAGTCTGGATATCAATGTAGAGGAGCCTTAGGAAGGGATGGAATCTGGATATCCATGTAGAGGAGCCTGGAGGAGGGATGAAGTCTGGAGATCCATGTAGAGGAGCATTTGGCAGGGATGGATCTCCAGACTCCATTCCTCCTCTAGACTCCTCTACATGAATCTCCAGATTCCATCCCTCCCAAAGGCTCTGGAGATCCATGTTAAAGATCCAGGAGGAGCCTAAGGAGGGATCGAGTTTTGGGTTCCATGTAGGGGAGCATGATCGAGGGATAGAGTTTGGAGATCCATGTAGAGGAGCATGAGGAGGGATTGAGCCTGGAGATCTATGTAGAGGTAGCTAAGTTAGGGATAGAATCTGGAGGTCCATGCAGAGAAACCTGGAGGAGGGATTGGGTCTTGAGATCCATGTAGAGGAGCCTGGAGGAGGAACGGAGTATTGAGATCTATCATTAGAGGAAACTGGGGGAGAGACGGAGTCTGAAGATCCGTTAAGAGGAGCCTGGGGAGGGATAAGGTCTGGAGATCCATGAAGAGGAGCCTGGGGAGGGACGAAGTCTGGAGATCCATGTAGAGGAGCATGGGGAGGGACGAAGTCTGGAGATCCATGTAGAGGAGCCTGGGGAGGGATGAAGTCTGGAGATCCATGTAGAGGAGCATGGGGAGGGACGAAGTCTGGAGATCCACGTAGAGGAGCATGGGGAGGGACGGAGTCTGGAGATCCATGTAGAGGAGCATGGGGAGGGATGATGTCTCGAGATCCATGTAGAGGAGCCCGGGGAGGGACGAAGTCTGGCGATCCATGTAGAGGAGCATGGGGAGGGACGAAGTCTGGAGGTCCATGTAGAGGTGCCTGGGGAGGGACGAAGTCTGGAGGTCCATGTAGAGGAGCCCGGGGAGGGACGAAGTCTGGAGATCCATGTAGAGGAGCCAGGGAGGGACGAAGTCTGAAGATCCATGTAGAGGAGCCCGGGGAGGGACGAAGTCTAGATATCCATATAGAGGAGCCCGGGGAGGGACGAAGTCTGGAGATCCATGTAGAGGAGCATGGGAGAGTGACGATTTCTGGAGATCCATGTAGGGGAGGATGGGGGAGGGACGGAGTCTTGAGGTCCATGTAGAGGAGCATGGGGGAGGAATGGAGTCTGGAGGTCCATGTAGAGGAGGCTGGGTAGGGACGGAGACTGGAGATCCATGTAGAGAAACCTGGGGGAGGGAATGAGTCTCGAGATCCATGTAAAGGAGCATGGGGAGGGACGAAGTCTGGAGGTCCATGTAGAGGAGCATGGGGAGGGACCGAGTCTGGAGATCCATGTAGAGGAGTCCGGATAGGGATGGAGTCTGGTGGTCCATGTAGGGGAACATGTGGAAGGAATGGAGTATGAAGATCAATGTAGAGGAGCATGGGGGAGGGATTGAGCCTGGAGATCCATGATTTCCTGTAAAATGTGTCAAAAAAATTATGAATTTTCCCTCTCGATGCATTTTGAAGTGATAGACTTTATCCCCTTGCAGGCTTAACACACACTCAATTGATTTGTTTAGATCCACCGATGTACCTTCAATGCTATTATACCCTAATTTCCGAAGCTATCTTTTCTATTTACACACATGCCAAGTCACGTTCCTCACCTTGATCTTCATGATAATACAACCGAAATAATACACTAGGTCTCTAGTTTTACTTCCTTTTTAGGAAGCATTTAAATTGGCACATTTGCCGAACTTGAAGATATCTATTGGTGCAGTTGCGAATTGAAATGCCTAACAGAACTAGTAGCGGTTGGAAATTTGCCGAACTGTGAGGATTCTTATTTAAACTTCCCTGTATTGGAAGAAGCAATTTTACTTCCCTGTGAAAAATTATTTTGTTGCACTTTTCAGTGGCGCATCCAGCTTTTGAGTTAGGGGTGGGGCGTAAAAAATTGATGAGGGCAGATCCCTGGTAGGGGACCGGGGGAGAAGCCCCCGGAAGCGCTTGTATTTTGAACAGCCTTTTACAAAATCAAATTTAATACTATTCACAGGAATATTTTCTATGAAACTTTGAATTTGCATTTATCAACATATTTCTGAATGACGTCATATATTATTAAAAGCATCGCCTTGGCTCTCGTAAAGCTATAAGAAATAAATCATTACTTAATTTGAAATGCATAATTACACTTACATATGGGAAAAGATGAGAAGAATTGTGTTTTAAATAAAGAAAGCAGACTGGAATTTAAAAAAAACAGGGTTTTTTTTTACCCTTTGATTCGAAGGGGCCTGGGCCTTCAAAATTGGGAGAAATAGCGACATTTGGTAGAAATTGGGAAAATTATTATACAAATAAATTGAGAAAACAAGCAAAAATTTGCTTCTAATGAAGACGAATAAACGCATATAGACACCTGTAGTACCAAGAATATTATATTTCAGATAGTGTACATTGTAAAACAGATAAATTATAAATGTATTTTCAGTAATTTCAAAGGGTTTTTATACTTTTTTAATTGGAATTTAATTTTTTTTTTAAATTGGGAATTTTAAGCTCAGAAATTGGGAAAAATGCTTGTTTTTCAGCATTGGGAATGGGGCCGAATTTCGGCCCTGGAGGACCCCTAAAAAATCCCTGAAAAATGACATTGTCGCTCAAAATATGCCAATTTGAGTCAATTGATTATTGTACAGCTGACAGTTAATCATTCAAAATCTTGTGGGTGGATTTTTGTCAAAAACCAAAAGATCAATAATGTCCTGAGATTACTTCATGATTAAATGAGAAAGATTGAATTAAGGGTAAAAATATTACAATTAGTATAATTTCACAGAAATGTTTTTTTTTAAACCCCATGGCTACAATACACTTAAATGTACATTGCTAAAATTAATTAAGGAAGTTTCTTCTTTCATGTTTCAGATATTTGCAGTTGTTTATTCTATGTAATGAAGAAAGTCCATGTAGACATGATTTAATGGTAATTTCTTACATGTATCTGTGTCTGTATGGTACAGATGAACCTTTATGCTAGGTTTACACTTACTGTGACTTAGCCACGATGTCTACGATTCCACAGAATCATAGGTAACATGAGAGAGCGTGTGGTCGAATCGTGGGGATCGTTCAAGTTAGAGAGCGTGATGGAATCCTTATGATCGTAGGCAATCGCAAAAATGGTTGCAAAGTTTTGAGAATCAAAGTGTCGTGATTCCTCCTTACATCTCGAGAGAGCTTAATAGAGCGTAGTGGTCGTTCTAGAACGTAGTACATGTACAGCGCGACATACCTTGACAAAGCTCAACAGATCGTAATGCCCAATCCTTGCAAATCTTGGTGAACTTACAAACACGTTCTCCTACGATCTACTAAGATTTCGCTCACGCTCTATGACTATTTGTTAAGATTCCATCCAGCTGTTACACGTTTTATAAATAGCGATCATCCCGATTGGTCCTGTGGCGTTCCAATAAGTCCCGTCACGGTTTCCACGATTCAGTCCACGATCTACAAGATGCGTAGCGTTTTCAACATTCCCAGGATGAGAATTGTTAGAAGACAGACAGTTTCTGTTACATCTTAAGATAATTCAACATCCCAACAATTGCTAGCATCTGAAAAAGCATAAAAAAGAAGTCCTGATCATCAGTTAGGGATTACATTAACTGTCATCGAACAAGTTTAATATATAGGAGCAATCAAAGATTTGAATTGCTCACCAGAAAAATGTTACCTAATGCTAGGTTTACACTTAGCCACGATGCCCTACGATATCCATGATTGAGCAAAACCGTATAGCTCCACGATTCTACAAATAAAGTTGGTCATCACACGCTCTCCGACGCTCCAGCACGCTTTCAGTATGATTTATTACGCGCTGTAGCGATTTGTTACGATTGAAGATAAAATCTGTCACGATTTTTTATCCCGTTCTCTCAAGCTTCGCTTAGTACTACGTTCCATCACGTTTACCAAACGAATCCATTTCGCTCTCTCACGATGTAAGGATCAATCGGGACAATCGTAGCAATTTTTAGAGAATCAAAAATTTGCCACGAGGATACAAAAATGCCACGATTTCTTTGATATCCTATGATCTTCACGATTCAACCCCGCGCTCTCTCACATTCCCTACAATTCACATCATTCGGGGTAATCGTGGCGATCGTGACTAATTGTAAACCTAGCATAACATAATCAAAAAAAAAAATAAAGGGTAAATAAGGTTGATCAATGCCGTTTCCAGCGTTTTGCGATACAAAATCATTTCTTCGATGTAAAGCTTATTCTTGTTTCAGAAATTCAAGTGGCATCAAAACTAGTACACTTTAGTCAGTTACATATAAAATCTTGCTAAATCGCGGTGATTATCACATCGTAGTCCTCTCAACAAAACTTGATAAGCGTTGGGAACTGTGATAGAGCGTAACAAAGACTGATATCTCATCGAGATAAGGGAAGCAATGAAGCTTGAGAGAACGGGATGAAAATCGTGACAGATCTAGTCTTCTATCGTAACAACTAGCTATGTACAGTGCGTAACAAATCGTACTGAGAGCGTGCTGGAGCGTCGGAGAGCGTGTGATGACCAATTTTATTTTTATAATCGCGGAGCTCCACGACTTTAAGTGTCCTAACATAACACAATTGGATATGAAATATTTGAGCAGTGTATTGACCATTTTTTAATTCTACTCCTGTACATGCATGGATAAATCTCTATTCACTTTTCAGAATTGTTATGTGGCGGACTTAGAATATTTGTTCTTTCTTCGCGCCAGCGAAGCGATCCGATTTTTTCATGTTCATTTTTAGCATAAACGTAAAAATAGTATTCTGGATCAATAACTACGGATAAATAGGGCGGATCCCCTCTGGCCGTCTTAACCAGCCACTGCTGAGGACCTAATTAAGGGTCTTTTGAACTTGAACCAAAAAGAAAGGTCAAGGTCAAGGTCAAAATTCACTTTATTATAATATTTCCTTGAATAGTTGCACAGGACTTATAAAGGCATGTCATTATCTCAATCCAAGAGTTGAGTATTAATTTTGAGTCTGAATTTTCATGGTTAATTATAGTGTAAGTTTATATGTGTACAGACTACAGAGTACTGTTAACTGGAGGCACCTTGTCCAAGTTCGAGCCTGGCCACTTCCGTCCGGTCTTTATATGCACAAAGAACCTTTAAATTTGATAAAGCCTACACTAATTCTCAAAGTAACGGAGTATGAAGGTCCATGTAGAGGAGCCTGGGGAGGAATGGAGTCTGGAGATCAATGTAGAGGAGCCTTGGGGAGGAACGGCGTCTGGAGATCCATGTAGGGGAACCTGGGGGAGGATGGAGTCTGGAGGTCCATGTTGAGGTGCATTGGGAGGGATGAAATCTGGAGATCCAAGTTGAGGCGCCTGGGGAGAGACGCAGTTTGGAAATCCATGTAAAGGATCCTGGAGGAAAATGAGTCTGGAGATCCATGTAGAGGAGCATGAGGAGGGATGAAATATGGAGATCCATGTAGAGGAGCCTAGGGAGGGATCGAGTTTGGAGATCCATGTAGAGGAGTCTTGAGGAGGGATGGAGCCTGGAGATCCATGTAGAGGTAGCTTAGGGATGGAATCTGGAGGTCCATGCAGAGGAACCTGGAGGAGGGATGGGGTCTTGAGATCTATGTACAGGAGCCTGGAGGAGGGACGGCAGTGAAGTAGCCACGCCTCACCATCAAGACGTGCGCAAAATTATTTGAAGATTCCTCTCAAATCGTTAGTGAACTATCGCACTAACTGTAAAATACATCCAACCAAAAAGCTTCCATTAGCCACACAAACAACAGGAGAACATACAAAAACGACACAAAAAAATGATATAAAAACTAATACAAAGATCCATGTAGAGGAGCCTTGAGGAGGGATGGAGTCTGGAGGTCCATGTAGGGAAACCTAGGGGAGGGATGGAGTCTGGATGTCCATGTAGAGGAGCCTAGGGGAGGGATGGAGTCTGGAGGTCCATGTAGAGGAGCATAGGGGAGGGATGGAGTCTGGAGGTCCATGTAGAAGCCTGGGGGATCGAGTTTGGAGATCCATGTGGAGGAGCACTGGGAGGGATTGAGTCTGGATGTCAATGTAGAGGAGCCTTGGGAAGGTATGGAATCTGGAGATCCATGTAGAGGAGCCTGGAGGAGGGATGAAGTCTGGAGATCAATGTAGAGGAGCATTTGGCGGGGATGGGGTCAGGAGATCCATGTGGAGGAGCCTTTGGGAGGGATGGATCTCAAGACTCCATTCCTCCTCTAGGCTCCTCTACATGAATCTCCAGATTCCATCCCTCCCAAAGGCTTTGGAGATCCATGTAAAAGATCCAGGAGGAAAATGAGTTTGGAGATCCATGTTGAGGAGCAGGAGGAGGGATGGACTCTGATGATCAAAGTGGAGGAGCCTGGAGGAAGGATGGTGACTGGAGATTTATGTAGTGAGCCTAGGGAGGGATCGAGACTGGAGATCCATGTAGATTAGCATGGGAAGGGATCGAGTCTGGAGATCCATGTAGAGGAGCCTGGGGGATGAAGTCTGGAGATCCATGTAGAGGAGCCTAAGGAGGGATCGAGTTTTGGGTTCCATGTTGGGGAGCATGATCGAGGGATAGAGTTTGGAGATCCATGTAGAGGAGCATGAGGAGGGATTGAGCCTGGAGATCTATGTAGAGGTAGCTAAGTTAGGGATGGAATTTCGAGGTCTATGCAGAGAAACCTGGAGGAGGGATTGGGTCTTGAGATCCATGTAGAGGAGCCTGGAGGAGGAACGGAGTATTGAGATCTATCATTAGAGGAAACTGGGGGAGAGACGTAGTCTGAAGATCCGTTAAGAGGAGCCTGGGGAGGGATGAAGTCTCGTGATCCATGTAGACGAGCATGGGGGAGGGATGGAGTCTAGAGATCCATGTAGAGGAGCATGGGGAGGGACGGAGTCTGGAGATCCACGTAGAGGAGCCTGGGGAGGGATGATGTCTCGAGATCCATGAAGAGGAGCCCGGGGAAGGACGAAGTCTGGAGATCCATGTAGAGGAGCATGGGGAGGGACGGAGTCTGGAGATCCATGTAGAGGAGCCTGGGGAGGAATGGAGTCTCGAGATCCATATAGAGGAGCATGGGGAAGGAATGGAGTCTGGAAATTCATGTAGAGGAGCCCGGGGAGGGACGCAGTCTGGAGAACCATGTAGAGGAGCCCGGGAAGGGACAAAGTCTGGAGATCCATGTAGAGGAGCCCGGGGAGAGACGAAGTCTGAAGGTTCAAGTAGAGGAATCCGGGGAGGGACGGAGTCTTGAGATCCATGTAGAGGAGCCCGGGAAGTGACGAAGTCTGGAGATCCATGTAGAGGAGCCTGGGGGAGGGACGGAGTCTGGAGATCCATGTAGAGGAGCCTGGGGAAGGAATGGCGTCTGGAGGTCCATATAGAGGAACCTGGGGGAGGAATGGAGTCTGGAGGTCCATGTAAAGGAGTCTTGGAGAGGGACTGAGTCTTGCGATCCATGTAGTGGAGCTGGGGAAGGACGAAGTCTAGATATCCATGGAGAGGAGCATGGGGGAGCGACGAAGTCTGGAGGTCCATGTAGAGGAGCATGGGGGAGGGACGAGGTCTTGAGATCCATGTCGAGGAGCCGGGGAGGGACGAAGTCTGGAGATCCATGTAGATGAGCCAGGGAGGGACGAAGTCTAGAGATCCATGTAGAGAAGCCCGGGGAGGGACGAAGTCTAGATGTCCATGTAGAGGAGCATGGGGAGGGACGGAGTCTCCAGATCAATGTAGAGGAGCTGGGGAGGGACGGAGTCTGGAGATCCATGTAGAGGAGCCAAGGGAGGGACGAAGTCTGGAGATCCGTGTAGACGAGTCCGGGAAGGGACGAAGTCTTGAGATCCATGTAGAGGAACCCGGGGAGGGACGAAGTCTGAAGGTTCAAGTAGAGGAACCCGGGGAGGGACGGAGTCTGGAGATCCATGTAGAGGAGCCCGGGAAGGGAGGAAGTCTGGAGATTCATGTAGAGGAGCCTGGGGAAGGGACGGAGTCTGGAGATCCATGTAGAGGAGCCTGGGGGAGGAATGGCGTCTGGAGGTCCATGTAGAGGAACCTGGGGGAGGAATGGAATCTGGAGGTCCATGTAAAGGAGTCTTGGAGAGGGACTGAGTCTTGCGATCCATGTAGAGGAGCTGGGGAAGGACGAAGTCTAGATATCCATGGAATGGAGCATGGGGGAGCGACGAAGTCTGGAGGTCCATGTAGAGGAGCATGGGGGAGGGACGAGGTCTTGAGATCCATGTCGAGGAGCCGGGGAGGGACGAAGTCTGGAGATCCATGTAGATGAGCCAGGGAGGGACGAAGTCTAGAGATCCATGTAGAGAAGCCCGGGGAGGGACGAAGTCTAGATGTCCATGTAGAGGAGCATGGGGAGGGACGGAGTCTCCAGATCAATGTAGAGGAGCTGGGGAGGGACGGAGTCTGGAGATCCATGTAGAGGAGCCAAGGGAGGGACGAAGTCTGGAGATCCGTGTAGACGAGTCCGGGAAGGGACGAAGTCTTGAGATCCATGTAGAGGAACCCGGGGAGGGACGAAGTCTGAAGGTTCAAGTAGAGGAACCCGGGGAGGGACGGAGTCTGGAGATCCATGTAGAGGAGCCCGGGAAGGGAGGAAGTCTGGAGATTCATGTAATTGAGCCTGGGGAGGAATGGCGTCTGGAGGTCTATGAAGAGGAGCCTGGAGGAGGAATAGAGTCTGGCGGCCCATGTAGAGGAGCCCGGGGAGGGACGAAGTCTGGAGATCCATGTAGAGGAGCCGGGGAGGGACGAAGTCTGGAGATCCATGTAAAGGAGCATGGGGAGGGACGAAGTCTGGAGGTCCATGTAGAGGAGCCCGGGGAGGGACGAAGTCTGGAGATCCATGTAGAGGAGCCGGGGAGGGACGAAGTCTAGAGATCCATGTAGAGGAGCATAGGGGAGCGACGATATCTGGAGGTCCATGTAGGGGAGGATGGGGGAGGAATGGAGTCTTGAGGTCCATGTAGAGGAGGCTGGGTAGGGACGGAGACTGGAGATCCATGTAGAGAAACCTGGGGGAGGGAATGAGTCTCGAGATCCATGTAAAGGAGCATGGGGAGGGACGAAGTCTGGAGGTCCATGTAGAGGAGCATGTGGAGGGACCGAGTCTGGAGATCCATGTAGAGGAGTCCGGGTAGGGATGGAGTCTGGTGGTCTATGTAGGGGAATATTTGGAAGGAATGGAGTATGAAGATCAATGAAGAGGAGCATGGGGGAGGGATTGAGCCTGGAGATCAATGATTTCCTGTAAAATGTGTAAAAAAATCATGAATTTTCCCTCTCGATGCATTTTGAAGTGATAGACTTTATTCCCTTGCAGGCATAACACACACCCAATTGATCTGTTTAGATCCACCGATGTTCATGCTATGCTATTATACCCTAATTTCCGAAGCTATCTTTTCTATTTACACACATGCCAAGTCACGTTCCTCACCTTGATCTTCACGATAATACAACCGAAATAATACACTAGGTCTCTAGATTTACTTCCTTTTTAGGAAGCATTTCAATTGGCACATTTGCCGAACTTGAAGATATTTATTGGTGCAGTTGCGAATTGAAATGCCTAACAGAACTAGTAGCGGTTGGAAATTTGCCGAACTGTGAGGATTCTTATTTAAACTTCCCTGTATTGGAAGAAGCAATTTTACTTCCCTGTGAAAAATTATTTTGTTGCACTTTTCAGTGGCGCATCCAGCTTTTGAGTTAGGGGTGGGGCGTAAAAAAATGATGAGGGCAGATCCCTGGTAGGGGACCGGGGGGAGAAGCCCCCGGAAGCGCTTGTATTTTGAACAGCCATTTACAAAATCAAATTTAATACTATTCACAGGAATATTTTCTATGAAACTTTGAATTTGCATTAATCAACATATTTCTGAATGACGTCATATATATCATTAAAAGTATCGCCTTGGTTCTCGTAAAGTCAAAGTCATAAATGCATTACACTTACATATGGGAAAAGATGAGAAGAATTGTGTTTTAAATAAAGAAAGCAGACTGGAATTTAAAAAAATGACATTGTCGCTCAAAATATGCCAATTTGAGTCAATTGATTACTGTACAGCTGACAATTAATCATTCAAAATCTTGTGGATGGATTTTTGTCAAAAACCAAAAGATCAATAATGTCCTGAGATTACTTCATGATTAAATGAGAAAGATTGAATTTAGGGTGAAAATATTACAATTAGTATAATTTCACAGAAATGTTTCTTTTAAACCCCATGGCTACAATACACTTAAATGTACATTGCTAAAATTAATTAAGGAAGTTTCTTCTTTCATGTTTCAGATATTTGCAGTTGTTTATTCTATGTAATGAAGAAATGCTGATGAGCCTTTAGGCTTAAAGCTAATAAACCATTAAACCATTATTAAACAGGTAGACATGATTTAATGGTAATTACTTACATGTATCTGTGTCTGTATGGTACAGATGAACCTTTATGCTAAGTTTACACTTACTGTAACTTAGCCACGATGTCTACGATTCCACAGAATCATAGGTAACATGAGAGAGCGTGTGGTCGAATCTTGGGGATCGTTCAAGTTAGAAAACGTGATGGAATCCTTATGATCGTGATCGCAAAAATGGTTGCAAAAGTTTTGAGAATCAAAGTGTCGTGATTCCTCCTTACATCTCGAGAGAGCTTAATAGAGCGTAGTGATCGTTCTAGAACGTAGTACATGTACAACGTGACATACCTTGACAAAGCTCAACAGATTGTAATGCCCAATCGTAGTAGATCTTGGTGAACTTACAAACACGTTCTCCTACGATCTACTAAGATTTCGCTCACGCTCTATGACTATTTGTTAAGATTCCATCCAGCTGTTACACGTTTTATAAATAGCGATCATCCCGATTGGTCCTGTGGCGTTCCAATAAGTCCCGTCACGGTTTCCACGATTCAGTCCACGATCTACAAGATGCGTAGCATTTTCAACATTCCCAGGATGAGAATTGTTAGAAGACAGACATTTTCTGTTACATCTTAAGATAATTCAACATCCCAACAATTGCTATCATCTGAAAAAGCATAAAAAAGAAGTCCTGATCATCAGTTAGGGATTACATTAACTGTCATCGAACAAGTTTAATATATAGGAGCAATCAAAGATTTGAATTGCTCACCAGAAAAATGTTACCTAATGCTAGGTTTACACTTAGCCACGATGCCCTACGATATCCATGAGCAAAACCGTATAGCTCCACGATTCTACAAATAAAGTTGGTCATCACACGCTCTCCGACGCTCCAGCACGCTTTCAGTATGATTTATTACGCGCTGTAGCGATTTGTTACGATTGAAGATAAAATCTGTCACGATTTTTTATCCCGTTCTCTCAAGCTTCGCTAAGTACTACGTTCCATCACGTTTACTATACGCTCCATTTCGCTCTCTCACGATGTAAGGATCAATCGGGACAATTGTAGCATTTTTTAGAGAATCAAAAATTTGCCACGAGGATACAAAAATGCCACGATTTCTTTGATATCTACGGAAGCGTATAAGTGCCAAATTATTTTTTTTGATTTTTTGATTTTCCGACTTTTAATCTTGGAATTTCCAACTTTATTCTTGGAATTTCCAACTTTAAAGTCGGAATTTCCAACTTTATTCTTGGAATTTCCAACTTTAAAGTCGGAATTTCCAACTTTAATCTTGGAATTTCCAACTTTAATCTTGGAATTTCCAACTTTAAAGTCGGAATTTCCAACTTTAATCTTGGAATTTCCAACTTTAAAGTCGGAATTTCCAACTTTAATCTTGGAATTTCCAACTTTAATCTTGGAATTTCCAACTTTAAAGTCGAAATTTCCAACTTTAAAGTCGGAATTTCCAACTTTAATCTTGGAATTTCCAACTTTAATCTTGGAATTTCCAACTTTAATCTTGGAATTTCCAACTTTAATCTTGGAATTTCCAACTTTAATCTTGGAATTTCCAACTTTAAAGTCGGAATTTCCAACTTTAAAGTCGGAATTTCCAACTTTAATCTTGGAATTTCCAACTTTAATCTTGGAATTTCCAACTTTAAAGTCGGAATTTCCAACTTTAATCTTGGAATTTCCAACTTTAAAGTCGGAATTTCCAACTTTAAAGTCGGAATTTCCAACTTTTTTTCAGAGGTTTTACTATGTGGTCAATGCTTTTATACTAAGTGTACAATGTCATTTTGTTATCGCAACTGATTAATAATTATAGTGTTTTCTATTAGAAGTACAATTGAATAGGATTTGAACGTTCTTAAATGTTTATTTTGGCGGTAAAATACATTATATGACTAGTCCGCATTTATTGTCCATTACAACCATTCAACGTGTTTGTGTATTGACACTTCAGATCTTACAGATAGATAACGACCGCTCAAGATTTTATCTGAATACAATATAAAAATAGCCAGCCCAAATCGGCAAATGTACATGCTATGACATTTAAATTCATCCAATTATAAAAGATAGATATTAAAGGACCTATTGGGGAAAAAATATCAACAAGTGCAACTCTAACGTAAGCTGCCAATCTTCCGACAGATCCATTTACGTTAGGATTCACGTTTCTTATGTTACAGCAGTAATGGCCAATAGCTAATTTCGGGAAGGTCACAGTCAAGGCAACATTGTTAAAATTTTGATACTATATGTACATTTGTACGAGAAAGATCTTGTCACAAGGAAAATACATATGTTAAAATTTTTGAATATAGTCCAAGGTCAATGTCAAGGTCATGCGATAAGAAATGTTAGTACGAACAGAAAAGCTTGTCAGGCCATAGTAATTTAATATTCTGTTTTAAGTCCTGAACTTTTTCGATAATTAATATAAGGTACCCTTAATTTTTTTTAATAAAAATCACTATTATCACCTAAAATTAAAGATGGAATAGGCATTTCATATAATCAAATATCATTTACTCATTTTTAACCCAAAAAATGCATGTTTGTGAGGATGTGTGTGTGTGTTTTGTTCTGTTTTTTTTTTGGGGGGGGGTTGGTTTTTGGGGTTTTTTTTGTCTGAGCCCGCCCGCCCGATGTAAAACAAGTTTTACCATGGCTTTACAAGGAATACACTTGCAAAAACTGCGAATGGTCTTCGCTAAAGTTTTTTTTTAAATGTAGGTCAATGGTCAGGATCGAAAGGTAAAAATAAAATAGTACCAAGAGAACAACCATACCAAATATGAGAGCCCTATCTCTTATGGTGATGTAGTTAAGGTCAAAGATAAAGTTTCTCATATGTAGGTCAAAAGGTTATTGTCAATGTCAAATGGTAAAAAAATTACCAAACAGTACACGAGTCAAAAATGAGTCATATATCTTATGGTGAAAAAGTTATTGCCAATTTTATTTTTTGACGGACAGGAAAACAGGGATAGACAGTCAGCCAGCCAGCCAGCCAGCCAGCCAGACCGACCGACAGACAGACTGACCGACAGACAGACAAACAGTTATTCCTTTAGGGCAACTGCCATTTGGCACCCTTTTATCTGATTAATGTTAGATTTTTGACGGACAGGCAGACGAACGGACGGACAGACACAGTGATTACTAATTCTATGCGGGACCGTAGGTAATCAAACGATAGTACTAAAGACTTTGTAATTTGCTGTGCAGAAAATAGCACTTTTTGCAGGAAGGAGACAACCCCTGAAATAGAATACATGTAATAGCATTAAGTCCCCATTCCATTTTCTTCTACCTATTTGATAAACAGTGTTAACTAAAAAAACATTTCGAGTAGTCACTCGTGTAAAGTGATGAACGGACAAAAGAAATTAGAACGGATGTGTTAAAACATTATCTTCGGTAGTTTTGTTTTTGATATATTTTTTTTCTTTTCAATATCTCGTAAGAGCATCATCTGCTATCCATAAGCATCTCTTATGCACAATGAAAGTATGTCTAGATTCTAAAATAAAGTTTACTGCCACCTTGACCTTTGACCCTTGACCTTAAAAACTATTAGGGTTCATCCCTGAGGGACCATTTGTGAAAGGTGGTCTCTTGATGATCACTATGCCTTCTATTCTGTTCACAAATATCTTAAGCTTAAGCCTTTGACCTTTGACCCTTGATCTTGAAAATAAATAGGTTTCTTATCTCCCCATGGAGAACATTTGTGAATGCTTTGATGTTTCTATGATAATTTCTTTGGCGTCTATGCTGTTCACAAGGTCCACGCGAAGTCCACTTTGACCTTGAACTTTGACCCCTGACCTTCAAAATCAACAGGGTTTATTCTCTTTCCATTGGAAACATCTATGAAAGGTTTGATATTTCTCTGATGTTTACTTTGTCTTCTATGCTGTTCACAAGAAAATTTGGACACACGCACCCACACCCACACACGCCCTGACGCACGGCAGCGATAGTCGGCGTTGACCAGAAAAGTTGGGCAGTCTTATTTGAAGTCGGAGTTAGTCGTGGTTTATCGGGGTTAATTCTGGTTACAATAAACAGCTTCGCATAATCTCTAACCTAATTTAATCCGTATCTATCCGTAGGAATCCGTAGCTCGATCGTCGTGGCAAGTCGTAGCTATTCTTGGCAATCCGTAGCTATCTGGGATGAGACGGAATTTTTTGAACTTGTTACAAATTTTCCGTGGCTCTACTATGGATAATTTTGTCGTAGGGTGTCTTGGCAACCCGTAGTAGTGTCGTAGCTATCCGTAGGGGAGTCGTAGCAACCCGTAGCGCATCCGTAGCAATCCGGGACTATTTTTTGCGATAAAAATAGCCATACGACTCTCCTACGGATTGCTACGACTCCCCTACGGATTGATACGACTGACCTACGGATTACTATACGGATAGCCACGGATTTTGCCTTATATTAACTTCAAATCTATCAGTACTCTATGCGTTTTTCGGTCAATATATGAGTTAATACTTCAATAGGTAATGATATAAAACCTGAACACTTCTATTAAACAATTGACATTGTATCAATTTGAAAACATTGGGTGTTTTAGTAAATAATTATTGTTTAAAAGTAGACAGGAATTCAAGCCAGTCCTACAAGCGCGGATCCAGAGGGGTTGGGGATCCAGACACCCCCCCCCCCTTTCCGTTGGAATTTTCGAAGCATAGTTAAAAAAATATATGAATATACATTTTTTACGGTGCAACATCCGTTTTACTGGATACGCTAGAAAAACTCAGTTTGTAACCGTAAAATCAGCATTTACCGTCCGCAAACACAAGGTTAGAAGCTAGTTTAATATTCTATAAATGATGCTGCGCTTTCCTACATACACCTTGGTCAATAACCAATGGAAACTGAAAAAGACACGAATAGAGGATTTCATTCCAATTCTGAAAAAAAAAAAAAAATGGCTGACTCGCTTTCGCTCGCCATTTGTTGTATTCACACATTAGAACGGACAAGCATTACATATGTAAGTAAGTACTATAATGTGAAAATTCAAGATTTTAAGCTGTTCGCCAGTTATCTGTTTTATTTATAATAAGAAACAGAACTGACTTACGTTAATAAAGGACTTCATTCATTTATGTTTTTCCTTTTATTTATTTATTATTCTTATTTATTTATTTATTTATTTATTTGCTCTTCAAGAAATTCTGAATTTAGGATGCCCCTGATAAAAAAAATCCTGGATCCGCCCATGTCCTACCAATCCGTACTGAATTCGTAGCTATCCTTGTGCGAATCGTGGCTATCCGTACTCGAGTCGTGGTAATCCGTAGCAATCCGTACCTATCCGTATCTATCCGTACGCGTGTCGTAGCAATCCGTATCTATCCGTACGCATGTCGTGGCAATGTCAGGACGATATCCATAGCAATCCTTAGCTATTCGTTCTCGATTCGTACATGTATCAACCCGTAGCATTCCGTACTGGAGTTGTAGGTCCATGGTTCATCGAACATTTTGCGTCCGGACTCGCCACGGATATATCTTTTGTGGAGTTGAAGTGTGGAGGGGGCTTTAATCTTCATACTGTATGCATGAAAACTAAAACCATGGCAAATTATAAAGGTATAAAAATCTGTAAGAAATTTGTAAGATAATGGGAAATTTTCATTTTTTGAAACGCGTGTTCATTGGCAATGAGCTGGCGCTCATCAAAGCAGTCTATCTAATTCACTTATATATTTTGTTGATATAGATGCACTCTTTATTTCATATAAATTTTATTCCCCAAACATTTACGAAACGATGTCGTTTCCGCTATAGAATTTGCCAAATTTCTACTATTTTCCCCTTTGTCGAGCACATTTCTAATTCTTATTCTAAGTTATAGGTATAATCTTGTGTAAGCATGATAAAGTGTTAGACTAATTCTTTTCACCATATATATACTTTGTTAGGTTTATATTTTATGAGAGTATTATATGACGCTGGGTTTAGACTGCGCGTCAACGGTGGACGTCATGAAAAAAAAACTGTATTTTGTAACCTATGTCCGGAGGAACGTTCGATCCCGATTCTCAAGTCTGTCAGAAAACATTTTCAGTGGTTAACTAAATGATCATTTATTCATATGATTTTTCCTTGATTTTGATTATAAATTCAAAGTGAAGAAAAGCGGAACTGAAATCGGAGTCCCGGACGCATGCGTAGGAGATTGTGCTTTCATAATGCGACCAGAATAATGAATGTTATGCAATGGAAATCATGGAATCTGAGACATTATGATAATTTGTTATATAAGTTGTTAAAGTTTAATTTGATTTTAGAATAAAGATTTTAATTACTGTGTGTGTGTGTATGTGTGTGAGGGTGTGTGAGGGTGTGTGTGTGTGTGTGTAGGGGGGGGAGGGGAGGGGAGGGGGGGGGGGGGCTTGAGAGAAGGAAAGTAACTTCACTCCGCTCGCCGGGTCGTAGAATAAAACTCCCATCGTAAAACTGTCCGACTCGTTACATGTGTGCTCTCCAGCTAACTGTCTTTCTGGATATTTTTATTTATTATAAAAATCTGCCATTATGACTATTTGACTAATGGCAGATTTTTATAAATAAAAATATCCAGAAAGACATAACATATGAAAATTTCAACAGTAAGGTACATCTAAAACCATATGCATTGTATGCAATCATCCCCTCTTCTGAATATAAATTTGAAGTCTCCAAAAATACCAAGTCCCTTGAAATGTTGTCTTGTATTATATTTAACGTAGCAAGATGCATTTACTGCTGAAATATTTTTTTCCAGATACAAAATAGTATATATGTCTCGAACATCTACGAGAGAGAGAGAGAGAGAGAGAGAGAGAGAGAGAGATCGTTCTATGCATACATGTGTTAGTTAAATTAAGTATATTGTTAACATATTACACGAGTTTAATTAAGTTTAATACGACATTCCGAAAATACAATACCCCCCCCCCCAAATTTAGTTTACTGGCATTGACAATCCAACGTAGTCTAGACTGTTGGGATCTATAAACGTAAATACAAGCTCTGTTTAATTGTGAAACATATAAATGTCCCCGGCGGCAGCTTTGAGAATACATTTGTATATTTAACCTGTTATCAAAACAGAAGGTCAAAAAAGTCAAAGTCACAAGGTCAAACTTTTGAGGGTCCCTGTAAAATGCGAAACGAAACAAAAACGAAACGAAACGAAACAAATCGAAACGAAACGAAATAAAACGAAACGAAACAGATCTAAACGAATCGAAACAAAACATAAATTTTAAAGAACTTGAGAAAAATTGATTTTAATCCAGAGAACTAGCAAGGATATCAATATCTGCATAATATTATGTTATTGCCTTCAGCCATTAGTTCTTGTGGCTGGAGGGATTTTAATGGGTCAAAGTTGACGATTAAAACATAATATATACTATACGGTATATAGCACAGTTGCATTTTAAAGGATGAAAGGAGAGTGAACGGGATGAATAACCTCGTCATAGGCCAAAAAAAAAAAAAAAACAAAAAAAAAAAAAAAAAAAACCAAAAAAACATGTATTATTTAGCAGGGAGGAGTCTAGTACAGAGGAAATTGAACTGTTCCGTTATGTGTATTTGAAAACTTTATCAGAAAAATCAGAACAAATACGGGGGGGGGGGCACATTTCGTTTGAAAAAGGATAAGATTTTTTCCCGAAATGTGCCCCCCCTCCAGTTTTATGATCTCATTACGGTGTCATAGCGTGGTTTTCTTTCCCCTCCCCTTTATTCCTCTTAAATACATGAATGGCATTTGACATTTACTATTTCTAATTGTCAACTTCGACTTTTTCAAGAAACCCTCTCGACACTAGTTACAAATGTAGAGCTGATCTCGTCTTCAAATATTCGTTCTTGGCGATTTTTCCTCTTTTTCTCATATTCTTTAAGTTTTATGTTTTGTTTCGTTTCGTTTCGATCTGCTCCGTTTCGTTTTGTTTCGTTTCTTTTCGATCTGTTTCGTTTCATTTCGATCTGTTTCGTTTCGTTTCGATTTGTTTCGTTTCGTTTCGTTTTTGTTTCGTTTCGCACTTTACACGGACCCAACTTTTGATACTTACAGCAATGATATTCCAAAATGAATGCATATATGAAATACAAAGGCCCTATCATTTACTATTCCAAAGTTATACCAAGTTTAAAATTTGAGAAAAGAAGATCAAATTTCAGGGTCTGTCAAAGATCATGGTCTAAGGTGAATGATCTTGTCATAAGTTATCTACATGTGAAATATGTCAGATCTACCACAAATGGTACAAGAGATTTAGCCAACTTTTAAACTTATTAGTTTGCATCCCCTTTCCTTTCGTTGAGATAGATCTCAAAAGCATGACAAAACGTCTAAAAACCCGTTATTTATACAACATAACATATGCATCACTTGAGCTGTACAAAATTTGAGGGCAAATCACGGAGAAATAATTTTTTTAATGATTTTTCAAATGTTTTTTTACAAAAAATAGGAAAAAGTATATCAAAGATCAAGAACAAGGTCAAAAGCTCCAAAAATAAGTACCGAAAGATGGGTCCTCTCAAGTTGTTTACACATGCAAAATATGAAAGCCATATCATCTTTTTTTAAAATTCTATGCCCTTTCATTGAAAGGGGGAAAGACTGACGGACGGACGGACGGACGGAATGACAAAAGGACGAATCCAACGCGATATGCCCCCTTGGTCTAAAGACCAGGGGCATAAAAAGTATATAAAGTTAACTATTAACAATGAAGGGAATTGTATTGAAAAAAAGTTGGAATTACCAAGATTAAAGTTGGAAATTCCGACTTTTAAGTTGGAAATTCCGACATTAAAGTTGGAAATTCCAAGATTAAAGTTGGAAATTCCAAGATTAAAGGTGAAAATTCCGACTTTAAAGATGGAAATTCCAAGATTAATGTTGGAAATTCCGACTTTAAAGTTGGAAATTCCAAGATTAAAGTTGGAAATTCCAAGATTAAAGTTGGAAATTCCAAGATTAAAGTTGGAAATTCCGACTTTAAAGTTGGAAATTCCAAGATTAAAGTTGGAAATTCCGACTTTAAAGTTGGAAATTCCAAGATTAAAGTTGGAAATTCCGACTTTAAAGTTGGAAATTCCAAGATTAAAGTTGGAAATTCCGACTTTAAAGTTGGAAATTCCAAGATTAAAGTTGGAAATTCCAAGATTAAAGTTGGAAATTCCAAGATTAAAGTTGGAAATTCCAAGATTAAAGTTGGAAATTCCAAGATTAAAGTTGGAAATTCCGACTTTAAAGTTGGAAATTCCAAGATTAAAGTTGGAAATTCCGACTTTAAAGTTGGAAATTCCAAGATTAAAGTTGGAAATTCCGACTTTAAAGTTGGAAATTCCAAGATTAAAGTTGGAAATTCCGACTTTAAAGTTGGAAATTCCAAGATTAAAGTTGGAAATTCCAAGATTAAAGTTGGAAATTCCAAGATTAAAGTTGGAAATTCCAAGATTAAAGTTGGAAATTCCAAGATTAAAGTTGGAAATTCCGACTTTAAAGTTGGAAATTCCAAGATTAAAGTTGGAAATTCCAAGATTAAAGTTGGAAATTCCAAGATTAAAGTTGGAAATTCCAAGATTAAAGTTGGAAATTCCGACTTTAAAGTTGGAAATTCCAAGATTAAAGTTGGAAATTCCAAGATTAAAAGTCGGAAAATCAGAAAATAAAAAATATATAATTGGCACTTATACGCTTCCGTAGATATCCTATGATCTTCACGATTCAACCCCGCGCTCTCTCACATTCCCTACAATTCACATTATTCGGGGTAATCGTGGCGATCGTGACTAAGTGTAAACCTAGCATAACATAATAAAAAAAAAATAAAGGGTAAATAAGGTTGATCAATGCCGCTTCCAGCGTTTTGCGATACAAAATCATTTCTTCGATGTAAAGCTTATTCTTGTTTCAGAAATTCAAGTGGTATCAAAACTAGTACACTTTAGTCAGTTACATATAAAATCTTGCTAAATCGCGGTAATTATCACATCGTAGTCCTCTCAACAAAACTTGATAAGCGTTGGGAACTGTGATAGAGCGTAACAAAGACTGATATCTCATCGAGATAAGGGAAGCAATGAAGCTTGAGAGAACGGGATGAAAATCGTGACAGATCTAGTCTCCTGCCGTAACAACTAGCTATGTACAGTGCGTAACAAATCGTACTGAGAGCGTGCTGGAGCGTCGGAGAGCGTGTGATAACCAATTTTATTTTTATAATCGCGGAGCTCCACGACTTTAAGTGTCCTAACATAGCACAATTGGATATGAAATATTTGAGCAGTGTATTGACCATTTTTTTAATTCTACTCCTGTACATGCATGGATAAATCTCTATTCACTTTTCAGAATTGTTATGTGGCGGACTTAGAATATTTGTTCTGTCTACCTTTCCACTGAACATACTAAGAAAGCATCATATGCAATTAGCCGAGCATACTTGAGGGCAGCCGCGGCATTTATTACAGAAGTATAATTATTTACATGACATGTAAACATATGATGTACTGACAGTCAAAATATTCAAATCACAAATATATATTATAATAAAACATTTCTTTTCATGCTAATAAGCATCGTTTTTGTCTATTTCATCTAATATTGACTTTTAATATCATAAACAAGGAAAAATCCCAAACACAAAGTAACTCTAAAATGGATATACATAACCGCCCAGGAAAAACCATAGATAAAAAATTTCAAAATTCACTATGGAAACCTGTGTCTGTGGCTGTCTTGCATTAACATTATATATCAAAAATTGTAAGACATCATGTTATGGCACCAGAGTTACTGAAAGCGACAGACCTCGCCCTGTGTTTAAACACATTTTTTTTTTTAGTATCCAATTAACTAGTAATAAACAAATATGGTTAAAATTTTCAACGATTTTTCCCCGTCACTATTCATAAATATCATAAACAAATATGGTTAAAATTTTCAACGATTTTCCCCGTGTCTATTCGTAAATATCCTAAATTTGAAAACTAGACTTGTGTATCGGGCGCATCGGCTTAGAATGAACCACATGCACAACACTACATACCGCGAAAATGACCACTCATTTTCATTGGACAATCTCATCCAATCAAATACCAGCACATTGCCAATCGAACACTCTATACCTTTTAGTACAGTACGTTCCAAAAAAGACATAATTTTACCGCTAATCTACCGAAACGCGGTAAAATATAAGTCTACCTTTCCACTGAACATACTAAGAAAGCATCATATGCAATTAGCCGAGCATACTAGAAATATGCCTTGTTCAAAATAAAGTGAGGGTAATTAATACTCAAACAAAAGAAACAGTAATAATGCAAAAATTAGATTGTTATCATCAAATACATTTAATAACATTTCTGTTTTAAACAATTAGTGTCCTAGTCACTAAAACAACCCATTGCGGTCGATTACAAACCTAATTTCTGACTGACAGACAAACGTTTTGAAATAGAGTCCACGACATAGCCGTCCTTGGCACTATCGGACCTCCAACGTCCATGTCGCTTCCAACAGCGCTCGTTAACATCACCACTGGACGCTGCAGTGGCGCCACCTGCTCTAAGTGAATGTAAACCAAAGTTTTTACCAGTTACTACTTCATTCAACCTACCAATGATACATTCCTTAGTCCTTGTATAACTAAGTTTTTTGTTTTGGTAAATAAGTTTTGGACCACCCTTACCACCAAACATAGGTTTAAACAAAAAGTGATCAGAATCACAAGAAATTTCAGCTATGTCAAAATACTTTCTGAGCAACAAAACGGGATACGCTGATGTTTTACCTTTTGAAACTAGAATTTCATCGCCGTTTCTGTATTGATCAGTTTTACTTTTGGCAATATAAATTTTTACAAAGTCATCATGAAAAGTAACATCTTTACATCTTAATGAGCTTAGCTCGTCATATCTTAAAAAACCTGCAAACCCTAAAATAGTCATACATAAATCACGTACAACAGACAATTCCCTATTGTCTGAATATTTGTCACATAACATGATTAAATCTTCAGAGTTGACAGGATCTTTCTTCGCAGTTTTTGGCTTCGCGATTCTCTTCGCAGACTCTACAATGTTGTTCACAAAAACATGATCTGTTACGTCAGGGAAACCATTAAGGTTATGTGCCCACTTAATAGCATATTTTGCCCCGGACACCACATGAAATGACGCACCTTTATCTAATAGATATGTAAGATACATGGCTATATGCACCGGATTAGCAGGCATGTCGACATGACCCTTCCCGCTTATGAACTGCTTCCACTTCACGTATGCCAAATAATACTTTCTTCTAGTATTTTCACTTTTCGATAAACACAAATAGCCCATCATGTTTTCTGCGAGACGTATGTTCTCTGCATTGTCCTCCAAGCCAGATTCCCGTACAACATTATCAATATTGGTCCGTAAATTTATTCCTGAAATCATATAAAAATTCCATTAACTTTTCTAATATCTTTTCCAAATTTCTAAATAAAAGATATTCTGAAAGCAATCATACGTAAAAAAGGTGAATTAGTAAAAATACCATTATTGCCCTTGCCGGATATTACAGAACTAGGGGCCAACCACATACTGTCCTTCACATACCATTTGTCTTGTAACAAAGGCCAGTAAGGAGCTGATCTCCAGTTTGGAATAACCAATGTACCTTCAGCATGATCAGTTTTCATCTTGTTAATCACTTTATTTACAAGTTTTGGGGGTGGGACAAACCAATTATTCTCACCTTGCCAGTTTTGACTAAAAGCATTCACACCCTCAGTGTTTCTACACCACCATCTACTATTGAAACGAATACATTTTGTATTGTAGTCTGACGCAAACCTGTCCACAGTATGTGGACCCCATACATTATCAATATGAGCAAAAATATCTGCTTTTATCGACCAATCGTCACTATCGCAGCATTTACTTAAATTGTCAGCTCTGATATTCTGGGTTCTGGAAATCCAAAATGGCACCAAATGAATATCAAAATGTCTACACTTTGCTAAAATATCTAAAGCTATATTTTGCAATACTGGCTTACGACTACCTACCTCAAGAATATGCGTGACATTCTTATTGTCCACGCACCACTTCACACACTGTGAGGTCAAATGATCACTTAGCATATCAATTGACCTACTTACTGCCATAAGCTCCCTCCACGTTGAGCTTTGTTCCGATTCCTGTTCGGACCAAATACCTGTAACCTCGGTCCCATTTATATTTTCAATGTAAGCTCCAAAGCCCATATCAGAAGCGTCACTAAATACAACTTTTGTGTATTCGCTCGTCCTATGAGTTTTTAAGCTTCTACCATTTAGGGTGACAATTTTGTCAAGCCAGAATTTTACCTCATCAATGACATCCTTTGTCAGTATCACTTTGCTTTTCCAACTTGATCTTGATAAAATACAATTATACATTGCTCGTGTTCTGAGACGACAAACATGCCCAACGGCCGCTTCCATAGAAATAACTTTACCGGCAACACTTGCCAACTCTTTCACATGAATGCAAAGAACATTTCTTTCGTATTTGGCTAGCAAAGAACTTAGGGAAACCAATAAACTATCTAATCTACCTTGAGTTACCTTAATAACTTCTGAGTGCATGTTCCAATCAAAACCGAGCCACGTAATTTGTTTTACTGGCTCCCATTGACATTTCTCATCTGCAATCAAAAAGCCAAATTTGATCAAGTCCTGTTTCACAAACTGACTCAAACTCATGGCCTTGTCATAACTAACGTCAGCACATAAACCATCATCTAAATACATCAAAATGCGTATACCCATAGAACGCCACTTCTCAATCAAAACTCTGGTTACTTTAGTGAAAATATATGCTGCTACAGAAATTCCAAAAGGAAGAACATTAAAAATAAAATACCTTTCTTTTCCTTCGTGTTTCCAAAGAAAACCCAAATATTCCCTGTCCTCATCATAAATTTCTATGTGGTGGTATGCACTTTTTAAATCAAATCCAAATAAAAAGTCATTCTTATCAAACATTTCTCTTGCTGTAGAAACATCCTCTAATCTGAACTTAAAATCGTGCAAAAATTTGTTCACATGTCTGCAATCTAAAACTAATCTTGGTTTCCCGGCTTTATTAAAAGCAACAGTTAAAGGATTCACTACCTTGGGAACATGATCTATTTCTTGGATACATTTCTTAACTAAAAGTTTATCTATTTCTTCAGAAACAATATTGGGATTATCTAAAGCAGATTTGTTATTTTTCAGAACTTCGTGAGTAGGCTTTTCTTTAAAAGGAAGCCTGTAACCTTCCCTTACAACATTCAAAATAAACTCACTTGCGCCACCCTCCTTCCAGTGATCAATATGCTGGCTCAGCCTACCAAAAGGTGAAAGATTACCTTCAACGCTTGACTTAACAATTTCACCTGCGTACTGTACCGTATCAACAGCTTTACTAAACTCCGAAATGTTTTCAGAGTGTTCGACTAACCGTTCCGACTCATTTGAATACACTATACCTTTTGTACCTGTATTTGACGTCTCCTTTGCCAATTCATGATTCTTTCTATGTGAAATACTACCTCTGTTTTCCGTAAGATATTTACAGACTGAACATGGATTCAAATTATATGTTAAACTACTTAACTTAATTTCTTTGGTACATTCTCTTTGCCAATGGCCGGACTCCCCGCATTTAAAGCAATTCCCAGGCCTCTTAGTACCACGCACCCCTGCACCCGTGACTGTAGGAATACTCTGACCTCGATTCCAAGGGGTCCAACGCCGAGCGGCTCGCTTTTTCGACTTTTCCTCTCTAACCTTCTTAGCGGCCCTGGCCTCAGCTTTTACAATACGTTTTTCATCATCTGAATCTGATGCGAGTTGATGCGTCTCGTACTCTTGTACCACCCTCCACCCATTATCTGACATATCCGCTAATTTTACTAACTTCTGTCTATTATTCAAAAGTTCAATACCTTCCGAAATGTAAGATAACGCCTTTTCACTCCCTTGCTCAGGATTATCTTTCAAACACGTATCTGCCAGGTCCAATCTCCCCTTCACTTCATTGTTAAATTTAAACTGGGCCTCATTGCCTTTTCTCTTAAAAACGTACGACTCGTTAGTAAGACTCTGCAACCTTTTCAACTGAAAGTCATTCATTTCCCTCTGAGAATTGGTTACTCGTTCCTCCATGCGCTCAAACTGATTTTGTATAACATTTTTCATGTCGCTCAGAAATTGATTCTGATTCTGCTGCATGGCATTAGAAACAGTTCTTTCAACTAGACTATCAAGATTCGCGTCATTCATTTTTTTTTTTTTTTATATAATTTTCCACCGCAGACTGCCCTGTAAACGAAAACTAGACTTGTGTATCGGGCGCTTCGGCTTAGAATGAACCACATGCACAACACTACATACCGCGAAAATGACCACTCATTTTCATTGGACAATCTCATCCAATCAAATACCAGCACATTGCCAATCGAACACTCTATACCTTTTAGTACAGTACGTTCCAAAAAAGACATAATTTTACCGCTAATCTACCGAAACGCGGTAAAATATAATTCTTCGCGCCAGCGAAGCGATCCGATTTTTTCATGTTCATTTTTAGCATAAACGTAAAAATAGTATTCTGGATCAATAACTACGGATAAATAGGGCGGATCCCCTCTGGCCGTCTTAACCAGCCACTGCTGAGGACCTAATTAAGGGTCTTTTGAACTTGAACCAAAAAGAAAGGTCAAAGTCAAGGTCAAAATTCACATTATTATAATATTTCCTTGAATAGTTGCACAGGACTTATAAAGGCATGTCATTATCTCAATCTTAGAGCTGAGTATTAATTCTGAGTCTGAATTTTCATGGTTAATTATAGTGTAAGTTTATATGTGTACAGACTACAGAGTACTGTTAACTGGAGGCACCTTGTCCAAGTTCGAGCCTAGCCACTTCAATCCGGTCTTTATATGCACAAAGAACCTTTTAATTTGATAAAGCCTACACTAATTCTCAACTTAACGTAGTTGTAGACTGTTTTAAATAGTTCAGCGCACTATGAATGAAGATTTAGATAAAACAGAGTCAAGTAACCAAAAATAATTTTCTTTTCATTTCAGCTTTAATTAAACTGAGCTTCTGTGTGTGATTTTGTTTGTTTTGTTTTGTTCATGCATATAACTTGAATACCTGAATATTGACCAATAACAAGGGATCCCTTATGATGCATAGCGATTTAAAAGGTCTTTTTCGTAACTTATCCGTCCTAATCTAACTAGAGATAATATATTCATAAAATTCTAGATTACATGTTCAGACAACAAATTGACCTTCCGCGTTCTAGGGAGGGGGTGTTTACAATGTCTTTTAATTTCCATTCTACCTAACTCAAATACCTGTGGTATAGATATTTAATCTGAAATGCCGTACTCTGTGATTGTAATGAGAGAATATGCCGAACACATTTTACTTCCTTTTCATTATCATTGTATAAACAGCTTGAAACATCACTAAATGTAAACATATTGGTAAAAATTATGGCCTACTTAAATGTCAAACCTCTAAATTTATTGAATCAGTGATATTTTTTATCATATTAGAGACCTTGTATACTTGTACTTAGACAACAGATATAAAATTATAGAATGTACGATAAGAGTTACAAGAGTAGAACATGTCGAAGTAAAATAAGTGATGTACAAAATTGTGTATAATTGTGTATAGAAAATAAATGAGGCGAATCCAAAGTATTCGGTAAAACGAGAGTATTTTGTACAACAAAGATGATCATTCGAAACTCCTTTTTCATACATATACGGTATAAGGGAGAAATAATAATTTCCTTTTATATTAATTGGGAGGATTGTGAAAATGTGCAGAATCACAAATATATCTTCCACAAAATGTGGCTGATTAACTATGACGTCATTAAGGACCACCGCGGTTTGTAGCTAAAGTCCAAATCAAAACATGACAGAGAAGTGTGTATCGTAACTTTTATTATCTTATAGGTTTAGGACATAGGGAGAAATAAGCAGTCCCCAGGGAAGAATCGAGAAGGAAATCAAACCCTTGTGTCCATGATTTGCTTTACCGGACACTTGCTTTTGATTTCATTATAAATGATTACACCCGGTGAACACATCCAGCTAGCACAACTACCTCACACCCAACACCACACCCAGCACATTAACGTAACAACATTTACCACATAAGTCTCAACTAACACAACAAGCTAGCACAACTACCTTACACCAACACCACAACCAGCACTAAAACATAACCAACATTAGCACATTATTCTCAAATAACACACCCCGCAAGCACAAGTACCTCATACTAACACCACTACCAGTACTATAACATAGCCATCTTTACCACATTATCTTCAACTATCACACCCCGCTAGCACAACTACCTTACACCAACAACACTACCAGTACTATAACATAGCCACCTTTACCACATTATCTTCAACTATCACACCCCGCTAGCACAACTACCTTACACCAACAACACTACCATTACTATAACATAGCCACCTTTACCACATTATCTTCGACTAACACACCCCGCTAGCACAACTACCTTACACCAACAACACTACCATTACTATAACATAGCCACCTTTACCACATTATCTCCAACAAGACCATGTTGCAGCACCAACAGCAAAACACCAAAACACCCGATACAAAAACACAAAAGACGAGAATAGTATGAGACGGAAAAGAGACATACGACATGTAAACATCAAACACAAAAGACTACACATAAACCGACGAGACCAATGGGCAACCGGTGCCGACTTTGGACGGCCATTTGCCACGCAAGTAGCAAATGGTGTAGTTATCCTGGATTACGTGCGCACAACCCTCTAACTTCTCCAATTACCCAGAGGTCTCGAAGAACGTACAATTGTGGTGTAAAACAACCTCCTCACTGTAAGATGACCTCACACAAACAAGACCGCAAAACGTAGAGGTCCAAGCAACACAGATGCATATGTAAATGGATATAAAAAGAGGGCGTGCGTAATACAGTCCGTGCTCTGCTGGTTGTAGCGAGCTCATGTATGTAATCACCAAAGGAGTCCGACTGACATTCAGAGAGGACACGTCAGGTGGTTGGGGCCCTGTCTTCTCTAAAGAAGTTTGGACAGGGCCCTGTCTTCTCTAAAGAGGTTTGGACAGGGCCCGTCATTGATTCCCGTCGGCACAGTCAGTCTGAGTGCAAGTCTTAAGGATGCGCTGGTACAAGACTGTAGATTGGTCAAGTACCAAGCACTAACACACCCCGCTAGCACATCTACCTAACACCAACAAAACTACCAGTACTATAACATAGCCACCTTTACCACATTATCTTCAACTAACACACCCCGCTAGCACAACTACCTTACACCAACAACACTACCAGAACTATAACATAGCCACCTTTACCATATTATCTTCAACTAACACACCCCGCTAGCACAACTACCTTACACCAACAACACTACCAGTACTATAACATAGCCACCTTTACCATATTATCTTCAACTAACACACCCCGCTAGCACAACTACCTTACACCAACAACACTACCAGTACTATAACATAGCCATCTTTACCACATTATCTTCAGCTAACACACCAAGCTAGCACAACTACCTTACACCAACAACACTACCAGTACTATAACATAGCCACCTTTACCACATTATCTTCAATTCTAATGTGACTTGAAATTTTCTCCCTATATGTACCATAGAACTCGCCTGGTGTAAAATCTCCAACAAACTTCCAGTGTGCTAAGTTCCGCCCATTCACGTGCTATTTTAGAATAGAAATAACAACTAGCTAGCCGTGATTCATTGTCCAGTAATTCCACTCGTCCGTTTCGCGGCTCGTTGATAATTTGATTGGTTCATGCGACTCGTGGAATTACTGGTCCAGGACAATAATCAACAGCTAGCTAGTTGTTATTTCTTAAATAACACACCCCGCTAGCACAACTACCTTACTCCAACAAAACTATTAGTACTAGAACATAGCCACCTTTATCACATTATCTTCAAATATCACTCCCCGCTAGCACACCACCTTACTGTACACCAACAAAACTACCAGTAATATAACATAACCACTTTTACTACTATAGTGTCAAAAGCTACAATTATATATACTTCCGCCTTTATCAGAAATTGTTAGAAGTTAAAAATATCAAAATTGATTACGTGACATTATTCCACCTTCCTGCTCCTTGTTGCCTAACTCCTACATTTGAATAGAATTATGAAGTGTTTGAAGTGCCTAACATTCTATCAAACAAGATATGGCTTATATTGTCTTATTGAGCAAGCAGCCTAACTGATTTTCCTTCCTGTTATGATGATAGGGATTGTAAATACGAAAATCGATAACGGATTGTTATTTCCAACATATGCCCCTTGAAAATATTTTTTGTGTTTTCTAGACATGTAGAGGAAGTTCAATTCTCACTTCAAATCTCTAACATAAAGCTTAAATATAGATCAAGTAAAATATTAGTAATGTCATGCCTTATAATTATGTGCAGAGTTTTGCTCCTGAAAATGTCCGTACAATAAAACGAGCTGTAGGAATATTTGACCATATTTTATTTATAAAGGCGTAAAATCTGCCCTGAAAAAAAAAGAAATTTCAAAATGCAAAGTTTTTGAAACCTCACGGTAGAAATGACAACTAACTTGGTCTACATCTAAATCTACTGTCAAGTTGGATTTTTATCATAAACTGAGTTAAAATTATACGATTCGGAGGGGTTTTTTTTTCAAATAGAAATCTATGAAAAACGGAAATGTTTTTGTCCCAATCCGAGTTACAAAATGCCACTTTTCACTAAAGTTGTATTAATACAAATTTTCTGACCAAGTAGGGTTTGTAACTCGGGGTGGAAGAACGCCCTACATCCTCCTCCACCCCCCCCCCCCAAGAATACGAGGGAATAGGCTATTTTTGAAGAACAAGAAAGTGGTAAGATAGATTAAAGTTGTCGATTTTTTTCTTCTTATCTAGTGAACGGATACGGATGAAGTTGGTTTTTTTTTTCTGCACAGTGTGTATTTCGTACCTCAAAGCTTAGAATGTGACTGTGTAGTACAAAGTAAGACGATTTTTTTTTATTTTCCATAGTGCACAATTTACCGATTACATTGATATAGTAATATCTATACAATTATAACTGTTATATTCCATAATGCGCGTTTATACATTATGTGAAACATAATTCCTGGATTCCTTGAACATAAGTTATCACAGTATTATTAGTTACCTAGCCATCTAGTGACCAAGCACGGGATGATACCAGGTCACTAGGTTTCATACCGGTGGAGGCGTAGACGACCGGTGTCATCCTGATTGTCCAACATTTATATAAAAAGGTAAAAATGTGGTATATTTTTTGTTGGACAATCAGGATTTTAGGTAGTACAAATTACATTGTTTGCATAATGACTTAATTAATTGATCTCATTGATCTTGCCGCTATTTGGCTCAGGTAAATGTTGGACAGATATGGCATAACCTAATGAATTTAAAATAAATAAGATAAAAGACTTTTAAACTTTTATTTTTAAAATACTTCTACCAGGGACGTATATATACGTTCCTGCTTCTTTACTTCTTTACTATTTTTGTCGTCAGTATCACAGGTGCCTGCAGATATGATCGTTTCCACCCCCACCCCTCCCCTCTTTCTTTCTCAGAATCATGGCTATAATGGCCGTGGAGTAAAGAAGGTTTTATTCTTTTTTCTCTCCCCTTCTTCTTTACTCCACGGCCATTTTAGCCATGATTCTGAGAAAGAAAGAAGGGGAGAGGGGGTTGAAACGATCATATCTACAGGCACCTGTGGTCAGTATGAACATTTACGGACTATTATTTGATAATTTTTTTCATTGGAAATAGACAATAGTACATGTACATGTAGATGTTGGGGCTTTTACGAGATTAGCGGAGAAATTCCATTCATATTTTATGTCAAACTAGCAGACAGACAGCAGGCGTGTAAGACAGACAGCAGACATAACCATCCATATTAAAATGTACTGATTTAGCATATAAGAGTTGCATGCGCATGAACAACCTTCATTTTACTACAAAACACAGGGGAAAAGTAACTTAATTTTTTTTGCTAGTACCATATAAATCCATTGTAAAACCATGGAATACATATCCTTTATTACAGGAATCGCTTGCATTTTATAGAAAATATCCATAACTCTGCTCCTTTTTAAAGAAAACTGCTATTTAAGACTTGAGCGGACATCTCCCCATTTCTACTCCAAAGGGTACAGAGATGGTTACCATGTTTACATTCTGGTCAACACAATAGCACATAGAGTTAATAAACGGTCATAGCTGCCCCTAATACATTTCGAAGCAATTTTTATAAGTACATCTAAATTGAAGAACTTAATTGATTAAGAAGTCACCTAGAAATTGTTAGGGTCGTACATGTAGGACCAATTGTCAAGGTTACTTAGACTGTGATATACCAAAGTTGACAAAGACTTTTCGTAAAAATGATAGGTATTAACTCAGAAATCATGTATTATTGGAGTAAAACAAAGTCAAACATAGTGATATTGGTTATGTTAGAGAAAAGCTGCAAAGCTCTTTAAAAAATCTATGAAATCCTGAATTTGTTGTTTGTATTTCATACATAATGCGCGGTAGCGCATTTTATCAAATAAATGCATCAGCCATTGTAATTTATTTCTGCATAAACACACAAAATTAGACACTTATTCTATTTCTATATATATGCGCTTTCAAAGCCAAAAATAGAACAAAGAAAGCTCCCAATTCTATTCTTAAAGCGAATCCGTCCACCAATGTGGAGGGGAGTTAATTTTAGAACGGAACAGCGGGAGTGTCCCAATGGCAACGTCACGCTTATTCAGCTTATCTATTAAGTTACAAATGCTCAGTTCATAAGAAAAATGCTCAGAGGAGATATTAAGGTTCAAAGTTTGGTGTTATAACTTGTTTAAGTTATAAATACTAAAAACCAGTTACTTGGGCAAGTTATAACTTTTTTAAGTTGGGCCCCTGACTGTCCATCTGAGTCTGTAACGCGGACAAAGATGAAGCACTGTCCTGAATTGCACAGTTGAGTTGGGGTCGCTACATGGTTAGTACACAGAGCGCTTGGCTATGGTAGGAACCAAGTCTCGCTGCCACATCAGATTCGTCAGGGGCATCACAGTCAGAACAATACTGGAAAACTAGTATCGAATAAGTAACAATACTGGAATTCCAGAATTGTCACATTTACAATACTCTGTATTTCTCTATTTTATTTCAAAGTAAATAAAGTGTAGGATTCATGTCCAATATGGTCATATTTCAATACCGGAATACGAGTATTGTCGATATAACAATACTGGAATTCCAGTATTGTAAATTCAACAATACTGGAATACCAGTATTGGAATACCAGTATTGTAAATTCAACAATACTGGAATACCAGTATTGTCACAATTTCGATACTGGTCTTCCAGTATTCTTACTTTTACGATACTGGTATTCCAGTATTGTATATATGACAATACTGGAATATACTGGACAATACTAGTCTACCGGTATTGTGACATGGACAATACTGGTAAAATCGATATTCCAGTATTTTTTATTTTTTCCAGTATCTTCCAGTATTGTAAAATTTACAATACTGGAATTCCAGTATTGTCACTTTCACAAAATAATTTTCTTATCCCAACAATACTGGAATACCAGTATCTGTACAACAATACTGGAACAAAAATTTGTACCAGTATTGTCAACAATACTGGTATACCAGTATTGCGATCGCCAAGTTTACATGATCCCTGAAATGTTATGAATTAATGCATTGTGATATATCCGTTTGAGTCAGTTGCAGTGCGGTGAAATCATGAAATGTTGACAGCGTAAGCTTATGAATTTTCTGTGTACTGTTTAAATTATGTGTGGTCTATTGTGAAATTATCACAAACAACGCTGAATGTGACAAGAAATCTTCATTCGAAATATTCTGTTGAGTGTAGGATGTGACATCTATCGACAGAGAGCTTGTAGCTGCACCTGCCTCAGTCGCTTGTTGTTGATGTCGTATTCTGTAATCGTCAAGACACAGTTGCTGAAAGAGGTAAGGAATTAGTGGGGATAATTTTAGTATTGAATTCGTCCTTTTATAAAATGTTATTCCTACTTTCTACATTGCATAGGAAAGCATTTTAAACTTGTTGATATTCAATTCAAATTCGTCCGCTATGTCGGGCGTTATGACGTCACACTGTCATTTATACGGAAATCAATAACAATCGTCATGAAAGCTTTATCTCAGACAATTACAGTGGCTGTGCATTTTTAACAATACAAGTGACCTTAATTTTTTTGTTGGACAATCAGGATATGGGATTTTCAAACTGTTGGACAATCAGGATTGAACCTGGTATCATGCCGTACCAGGTCTCTAGATGACTAGTTAACGAATTTACTCCCACCTATGACTTATTTTGATGATTTTATGGAGTGTTTGAACGTCATTATTTGATTAGGCTACGGTGTCAACATGAAGGATGACAATGTGACGTCATGGATGGTCTGATATAAAAATTCATAAAAGATACCACGTCTTCATGTGACCGTTATTAGCCAATCGCTATTCCCGATATCCAGGCAAACTTGTCAGAGGAGGGGGAAGATCACATTCAAATAAGACAATCATTATTATTTACATTCCCCCTTTTTTACACTTAAATAACGTTTAAATACGTGAAACTTTGGTAAACAACGTGCTATCTATTTAATGACACAAGTGCTTAATTATCTTAAGTTTCATCCAAGGTGTATGATAATCTGCCACATTGAAAAAAGAACATGTCTCTAAGTAGTTACATAAAATGTGATCACTGCCCGCTAGCTCAATTTCTGACAGGGGATTCGCCGATACCCTGTCAGTGTTTGTAAAACACCAGTCTTCATTAAAACTTTTTTCGCCCACTAGCCATTCGGGATAGTTGAGTGCCAAAATCTACTAGCCAACCAAAAATTTCACTAGCCATTGAAGAAATATCAAAACGCTATAAACATGATAAAGACCCATCCTTTTCTATAGATATGTTCATTAAGTAGGCCAAAATTCACGCATATTATACATAATTGTTAAAAACCGAACGAAGTAAACCACCAGGGACCCGATCTTTTAAAGCGGATGTCAGCGGTCGTGCTCAATGTTACAATGAATTCTTGGTACATACACTTTTTACATACAGAAAATGTACCGAGAAATAAAAATATAAGAACTTATTTGTTATCATTCATACATGTTAAAAAGACGGCCGTTGATAAAATTGGTGGTACATGCCATAACATGGTCAATATCTATAAAATTTTTGTTAGCATTTATTTCAATGTTCAGTCGAGATTTAAATTGTTCTATTGAACGTGTTATACTTGCAGATTAGTCGTTGCCGTAAAATAACCTGTCATGCCGAGCAGAATTAACAACGCACAATTTGGAAATATTTATCATGTACCTCGTGACAATTTTTAAATGAACAGATTTTAAATAAACATTTCATATAAATGTACTTAACCATGAGTGATAGAAATTGAGACATGACGGATATTTTTTTTACAAAAAGTAGGCAGCAATTTTACTCTAAGTTTGAGGCGAGAAATCGCCGGCTGCCGACACTTAATGAGAACCCTGCATTTCAGTAAAAGTCACTAGCCAGTCGGGCTAGTTCAGCAGCAAATTTTGGTAGCCCGAGGAAATATTTGGTAGCCAGGGCGGTCGGGCTTGTGAGTTTTCACGAAGACTGAAACACACGCATGGTAACCCCTAAATTTGGCCAACAACAAAATTCATCTACTCTCGGCGTGGATGTTTTATTACTCGCGCATTGGTTATAAAGTTGGTAATAAGGTGCCATTACATGTTGTCAGACGATCCTCAACAGAAAGATAGCAGAAATGAGCGGAGTATGTCGTGTTCTTCCGGAGGCCTGGTAGCCTGATACTTTGTTAAGTGCACTTACACTAGGACCCCAGGCATTGCTGCAGGAAACAAGTAAAAATCTATTTAAAGATTATGCAAGTCAAGGTAAAGATTGACTTTATTAATGCTATTGTGGACTATTTGCGAGTTCTCTTTTAAATAACGTTCTTCTCTAACCCCTTTTCATTTTTAAGTATCTTTCTTCTCAGCCAAAAAAAAAAAATCACAATCTAAACCATGAAAAACCAAATGAACAGCTAAAACATCAAAAATTATCTCCAGTGTATATAAGATAAGATCTCCGGGTAAAGTAAGCTAATAATCCCTAGTGTATAACAGATCAGATCTTCGGGTAATGTAAGCTGATAATCCCCAGTGTATATAAGATCAGATCTTCGGGTAATGTAAGCTGATAATCCCCAGTGTATATAAGATCAGATCTCCGGGTAAAGTAAGCTAATGATCCCCATTGTACATAGGATCAGATCTCAAGGTAAAGTAAGCTAATATTCCCCAGTGTATATAAAATAAGATCTCCGGGTAAAGTAAGCTTATAATCCGCAGGGTATATAAAATCAGATCTCCGGGTAAAGTAAGCTTATAATCCGCAGGGTATATAAAATAAGATCTCCGGGTAAAGTAAGCTTATAATCCGCAGGGTATATAAAATCAGATCTCCGGGTAAAGTAAGCTTATAATCCGCAGGGTATATAAAATCAGATCTCCGGGTAAAGTAAGCTAATGATCCCCTTTGAACATAAGATAAGATCTCCGGGTAAAGAAAGCCAATAATCCCCAGTGTATATAAGATCAGATCTCCGGGTAAAGTAAGCTAATAATTCGCAGTGTATATAAGATCAGATCTCCGGGTAAAGTAAGCTAATAATCCCCAGTGTATATAAGATCAGATCTCCGGGTAAAGTAAGCTAAAAATTCGCAGTGTATATAAGATCAGATCTCCGGGTAAAGTAAGCTAATAATCCGCAGTGTATATAAAATCAGATCTCCGGGTAAAGTAAGCTAATAATTCGCAGTGTATATAACATCAGACATCCGGGTAAAGTAAGCTAATAATCCCCAGTGTATATAAAATCAGATCTCCGGGTAAAGTTAGCTAATAATTCGCAGTGTATATAACATCAGACATCCGGGTAAAGTAAGCTAATAATCCCCAGTGTATATAAAATCAGATCTCCGGGTAAAGTAAGCTAATAATTCGCAGTGTATATAACATCAGACATCCGGGTAAAGTAAGCTAATAATCCCCATTGTACATAAGATAAGATCTCCGGGTAAAGTAAGCTAATAATCCCCAGTGTATATAAGATCAGATATCCGGGTAAAGTAAGCTAATAATCCCCGGTGTACATAAGATCAGATCTCCGGTTAAAGTAAGCTAATGATAAATAATATCTCCGGGTAAAGTAAGCTAATAATTCGCAGTATATATAAGATCAGATCTCCGGGTAAAGTAAGGTAATAATCCCCAGTGTATATAAGATCAGATCTCCGGGTAAAGTAAGCACGTCCTTCTTGTCATTCGTTTGAACTTTCCGACTTTATGGTTCAGTAAAGGTACGAGCAAATTTTCGAACAAAATATTTATTTATGCTTATGCATGAAATAAACATCATTAAATTCACAATACTTAAAACAAACAATTTATGAAGATACATAATACATGATTATAAATCCACTTGACTTCTCAAGTCACATTATCTGAGACAAAGAACATTTACATACATTCTCTTATTTCGTTTGAAGATGAAATAAACAACAATTTTGGACTAATATCTTCAGAACAAATACAATGTAAGTATACTAAGTAATAAGGAGGATTGTGACATGGACATTCTACCTCTACATACATGTACAATCCAACCCCTGTCCAGGTTTTATAGATAGTGAACTACTACAATGTGCATATTTACAGAAAGAGAGAAATGTTCAAACTGATAAGGTTTTATGCAGCTTCTTAAGCGACTTGCTTAATCATACATAGTCCTTGTAAAGTTCTTCTTTCTTCTTGATTCCGTACAAACTGACGTCATGTCATCCGGTCATCTTATACTCGTTTTCTTTTATATGATTAAATGTGACATTGGGTATCAAAGTTTGTTGTGTTGTTTTGGCTCGGCATATCTGGTATGACTGAGATTCCGTAGGAGGCGTAATGTTGCTTGTATTCAGAGTCAAGCTTCAGTCTTTTCTCTTTGTTGAAATGGTAGATAATTATGAGAAACGTATATCTACACTCCTTATATGTGAGGAGAATAAAGATGGGACTAACGACTTGGTGTATATAGGTCAACACTAACAATAAAGCCGTGACCTGATATGTACCATCATCAGCGTTCTGGGTAAACGCCTCCATCATTTTGGATACTATAAACGGACCAATGAATAGAGCACTCAGCACACAAAGGTGGAATGACTTTACTGTAACTTTCCAGAAATGTTTGTGGTCTTTTTGGTCGGTAAATGAACATCCCTGTATCCTGTCTCTGCTGCTGGCATAACGACTGAGGACATTGATTCCTATGTAACCGTACGATACTACTTGAATGAGGAGAAGTATAAGGAGGGTAAGTGAAAATATCACCAAACCCCGATAAGTCAAAATATCACGTGGGTGACCTTTACATGTGAATTTCCCGCCACTGTCGATAACGTTTGGGATACTCAGTATGAGAGCTATACCGTACGTACACACGGTGGCCATCATTGCATTGCGTCTCTTAGTCCAGAATGTGTATTTCATAGCTAGTTTAAGGGATAACAATCTGTCCAATCCAATTATAGTCAGAAACAAGTAATATGTCGTGAAGCAAAATGAAACAAATTTCAAAATGCCGACACAGACGTCACCATAAGCCACATAGTATATGGAGCAGGCAGTGATGGTTAGTCCGTATATCAGGTTAGATATTGTCAGATGGATAGAGGCGAATTTGACCTGGAACACAAGCTTGGTGCACTTGTTTAACACAAGGATTGTTAATGAGCTTGTCAATACAAGGAAAAGTCCTAAGAGGAATATGAGAAATCCAAACGTAGAGGGTACTGGAGATTCCCAATCCTCGTCATCAGTATCGTTTGATTCAATCATTACTTGAACGCTTAATTTTGAATATAAAATAAAATGGACGTTCTCGCTTAAAACTCCTTTGTAATTTTCTGTTGGATCACTGTAATGTTGTTTCCCTTTTCTCCTAATCTCTGCTGGTTCAGCTAATGTTTTTTAGAATGAGTTTTCTTTTTGTCAGAAAATGAAACTGTTTCTACTCTTTCATTACTCAATAGTCTTTATCAAACTTAAATATGACGAAGGATTATATATACTAACCCCATATCATCTGATGACATGTTTATTTATTCCAATTTCCTCACACTTCAGTGTCTATCATGCCCATGATATATTTCACATGTTCTAACGTTATACATGTTGTCCTTTCGATATTGTACGATATTGCATTGTAAACTCTATATATATAAGGTTTGAATCCAAACGCGGTTCTAGAGTTATGGAGGGCTGTCCTGATTTATCCCGTATATTAAGCATCATTTCAAAAGCCTTGACTGGAACCCCTTAACAAGTCTAGATACGCTAATGCATAGATATATAGTATCATTACCACAATTTATTATATTTCCGCTTAATTTATCCTATAATACTTATTACCATTATCTAACTCACAAAGAAATTATACAGTTAGTGTTACTGAGCTTCATTAGTCCATGTCTTCACTATTATTCATATTTAGATAGTAAGTAATAGTGTAGATCAACTTCAATGAATTTGTCATTATCGTCAGCGTAATAAGAACTCGTGTATGCCAATTTGTCTTCATCGGTATTTCTCTGTCATTTCTGTACACAGAACAGGAAAAAAGCTTTATTAGATACATACAACAGTAAATATTATCGAATTCTAATGAGAACAATGAGGAATACAATAATCACGAAAAATATATAAATGACCGCTAGGTGACTTGACGAATTCATCCAATGAAATTAGCGATGTTTTAGACCTGAAGTACTTCATTATTTAATGTTAAAAGTTCTTGCCGGGATATCGCAATAACCTACTTTGTCAATTTTTTACTGGGAGCAAGTCTATCATACTTAAAAAAAAGAAACTAGGTGGTTAGAAAATTCATATATGCCCTCGAGCGCTATATCGATTAAGCTTCTATGATGAATTATTGCTTATAAAATGGGTACTCTAATATAACATAGTTTTCTCTGTAGAAGACGTGCCAGCTCTTATTTGCATAAGGATAGTATTGTCAAAACAACATGGTGTATGGATAGCACGTGAAAATAAAATTCAAGACCAGAATCTGACATGTCTGCGAGAAGAGAAATGAAAAGGGAGAATCAGAAAATGACCGTGACCTTGGAGCTTTAAAGTCGTGCAAAAATGGCACAGGTACACTTGATTCTTGATGTTATATTTCGTAGATGATTAGATATAAGTTTGATATATTTATATTCACATATTGACTTTGAAGACGTCTAACATTCAAATTTGATAAATCTTAGTCTATATTAAATATGAAAAAGTATAAGAATATGCTTGCGAACTATGGGACGGATGTACCAAATTTGAAGAAGATAAACTCTAAAAAAGTTCAACTTGAAGCCGCTCGACTTGTTACAGGATTACCTCTATATGCTTCACGGGATTCACTTTATCAAGAAACAGGGTGGGCTAAACTAAAAGAAAGACGTTCAATGAGAAAACTAAATTTATTTCATAAAATTTACTTCGACACAGCCCCTGAGTTTTTGACAGACATACTGCAAGACTTCACTCGAACTAACCCCTATAACCTACGTAGTCCGACAGAAATCGGAAATCCTAATTTTCGTTTACAAACATCGCGCAACTCATTCTTCCCATCCACCATCTCCTTATGGAATTCTCTCGACCCAACTTTACAACACGAACCATCTCAAAATATATCTAAAAGATCATTAAAGTCTAACATGGAAATTACAATGTTCCGAAATACTTGCTAATAGGTGAAAGAAAACTAAACATTATACACACCAAACTAAGACGTAATTGTAGTAGCCTTAATGCTGACCTTTTTCGTGTGAATCTTAATGAATCTCCAATATGTAACAATTGTTTCGAAAACGTAAATTAGAATGTAAAACACTTTTTCTTTGATTGTAGGAACTACCAAACAGCGAGAAGCCATCTATTTAATGAACTCTCGTTTATTTCAAATTTAACAACAGATATATTACTAAACGGAAAATCAGAACTAGATTACGAGCAAAATGAAAAAATAGTAAAAGCAGTTCATAAATACATTAAAACAACCAACAGATTTTAATTTCATTCGGAACACACACGCACACACACCCTTACAAACACACCCTCACACACAATCTCTCTCTCTCTCTCTCTCTCTCTCTCTCTCTCTCTCTCTCTCTCTCTCTCATGTTTGTTTTTGTATTATGTTCTATTTGTTTTTGTATTATTTTCATTTAACTCAATCTTAATGTATTTTGATTAATTATATTGTACGTCTACCATTCACCATATTGTCAAAACTGTTAGGAGAGGGCATTATATAATGTTGTGAAAACTTTTGCCCAATCCTTTTTCTGCTATTTGAAATAAAATATGATTAAACTAAAATGAAAAAAAAAATCCTATGGCTTCTCTTCAATAAGCATTTGGCGAATAAACGCACATATGTAACAGAATGAGTCTTCCATTCAAGCGTCACAAAGTTGTTGTAGCCATTTGAAAGTGTTCGATTTTTCACATTTAATATTGGTATTTCATCACAACGGGCTATTCCCGGAATCCCAAACATACAAGTAGTATTATCTACATATTGAGATTAACATTTCATACACAAATAAATGAAATATGAGTACGACCTTAGTAATTCACAGTTCTTATATTTCCTATCACAAAACTTTAAGAAAGACAGTACAGAAGTTTCCATGTGATATTCTACGTTTTGTTGTAATCCACTATGCAAAGCTCATTCAAGCGATTGGCCGATTGTGGTTACAGAAACTAACATCCCATGACGGCGATACAAAAAGGACATCTTCTCCAAGAGGAACAACTAATGTTTTCAGACTATATAAAGTACAACACACAAAACATCAACGATTCTTCTTCACTTTTGCTCGTACCCTGTGAGACAGCCTCTTTGAGACACAAAAGTTGTCTCAAAGGGATGTGCTAAAACCCGTGACAACCAGTGACGTCGTGACGGTCCTAGCCGTGACGATAATTCTATTATACGTGACAACCAGTGACGACGTGTTGTAAAACGGGTATACGTTTTACAAGGTGTTAGTAGAGAATAATCCTACATACCTTGGAGTCGGGCCGACTCCGCCCCAGGTACGGGGGTTATGGGATGCTCCCAGGTAAAGAAGGTATATCCTGCTCAAGCGATCGTCTCCTACTGCAGTGTATATATACGCGAGTACTGTGGCGGGAATTAGGCCAGGAACGGTAACTCTAGCTACTCGTGATTTCCTGTAATTTATCAGTAAAGGAAAAAATATTGAGTCTTGGTAACCGTGGTTGAACTATTTCGGCGAGTTATGATTTTCTATTCCCGCCCGCTAAGTTCCTAAATATCGATTACTCCTTTCTCCCTCACTAATTTTGAAAGAGAATAAATAAACAATAATACAAATGATCCGCTTTGATGCACACCTGATTACCTGAGCAGGCAAATATTCGAACACTTATAAAGAAATGAGATATCGGAATGTGCACAAGTAAACAAAATTAAAGCTGAACTAAGTCTTTAAAAACCCCCATGACGTAGTAAATTTTTTTAGGGAACGGAAATTGTTAGAAGTGAAACTAACAATCTCCGTCCCCTAGCTAAAAATACACTTGGTCATGTGTTGATTTGAACTTTCCCCCTGATGACGTTTTGCATACTAATATATCGTGACCCAAAATCCACTACCTCGAGTACTCGAGCGGTATATAAAGAAGCCTGGACGAGTGGACACTGTCATTTGTATGAGATGTCGTCTACCTGTAAAGATGAGTTCAGAAATTAGAAAATATCAAAGAAAACCATACATTGAAATAGAAAATGGATAAAGTAATCATGAAATCTTCAGTTTTACTGAAATAATTAAAAGACGGGTACGTAATCTTGGGAACTTGTGGAAGGGGATGGGTGGAAGGGGGTTGTTTTAGAACGGTATGGGGACGGGACCGGGTGGGTAGGTTTTTTCATATGTTTTATATGAAATATTGCAAACCAAAAAGATGAATTCAAAATATCCATAGTTACATGTATTTACAATGTCAAAAAATTATATGCTACGGTTTACATTGATCAAAATTTGGTACATATGTGAAATAGTGGTGGGGTGGGATGTTGTTGGATTCAAGTATATCATTCAAACGAACAGACATGAAAGTAAACTGAAATGATTTATCACAAGCAAAGGAGATCAAATATACATGTAGATGAAGAGGGAGCCCAATGTTTATGATCAACCAAGACATGTTGGGCCGGAAAGGGGGGGGGGGGGAGGGCGGTTAAGTTATTGAAAATTTATATTATCTGAAGTGAAATAGTATATTGATCAGTGTTTACTGCTAAAAGTTTACATCAAAGAATGGCATGCAATTTATTAGACGGAAGAGTAGTTGGGAGGGAGATGCCGGTGTGTGTGTGTGGATGGGGGGGGGGATGTTATATCGAAACATTGTCATGCAAAAAAGCACAATAAAAGTACATACATTAACATACTAAAATACGATAGTTAAATTCTTCTATAATATTCTATTTTCATTACATACGATTTTGTTACATATACCTGTATACTGCGAAAGGCAAGTACATAGCTATTTCTCTGCATTTTCCTCATTTCAAAATTTCTTTTAGAAAATATAATTAATCAGCTAAATTTCGAGAATACAAAACTGCATGATAATTATAGTGTTTTACTTACATGATTTTTTAGAAAATACAATCCAATACAGGCCAATGGTCGGTATACAATTTTCTACAACAAACATGACCTCATTGTGTAGACACATGTGAAAATCGCGTGTTCGATTAGACTATTCGCATAATGAAAATGGGCTTTTATAAATTCATATCAATTAAAATATACATGTATACTAGTTACCGAATATTTGAATAAGCTTCATTATCCATTGGAATTTATATTTATGATCGTTTGTATGATTATTTCCATTGATGTGTTAAAGGGGGGGGGGGGGGCGGCGTGAACGTGGAGACCTTGGGATGCAACAGATGGAATTCGCATCGGGAATGGGAAAGAAACAATTTAAAGAATTCTTGACAATCCTATTTATCAATAGTTTATAGGTTTCCTTTGTGTTGAAACTATTTTTCGTCGAACAACTCTACCTGGGCCATGTCTTGGATCCGTTTCCTCCCAATATCCCCATCTCAATAACTACCCCCCCCCCCCCAATCAAATTCTGTATAGCCCTTTCTTTTCAGGGCCGGGTCAAAAATTTATGTTGAGGGAATTGGGAACATAGTGGCCTTACAGTCTACACACTTTCCCGATACCATAACCATGACTAGGTCAAAGCTCCAGGTCAAGGTCACTAGGTCAAATGTTAAGGCATAAATAGAAAGGTCTTGTAATGGGCAATCTTCATGTATGATATAAAGTTTCTACTGCGTAATGTTCCTCAGATTTTGCTGCAACCAGAAACTTTAACCAAAATGTTGACGACAGACGGACAGGCAGACAGACAGACGGACAGACAGGCAGACAGACAGACGGACATCGTCAATCTATAGACCGGATTTGCTTTGCAATCCGGCCAATTAAAAGTGGCGAGTTGGAGGGGTTTTGTTTGGTCTAAATCATCCATGAACGATCATCATATGCACTACTCTGGAGAAGAAATGTTGGAAGATAAAAATTACTTTGAATTTCTGTGATTTTTTTTTTAAATCCACATTAAAAGTATAGGAATTGTAATTTAAAATTAATTTCATCTGAAACTCATCAAAGCTTTTATACATGCATTCACATGGTTTCATTTTTGAAAAGCTATTCCTTTTTTCCCTTTTATCAATGATTTTCGAATGCATGAGTTCCCCAAAACTACTGAACGTCTCGTTCTCAGCGAGGCATGTCTGTCTGTAGGCATGGTCCATTTAATATTATGGGGGGGGGGGGGGGGGGGCTTTGGATTTTTTTGTCGGAGCATGATTATTTTTTTCGCCCTATACCGGAGCAAAATAATTATTTTCTTGCAAAGTTGGAGCAAGGAATTTTTTTATAATAAGTGATGTGCAATATATAATGAATGTTTGTGTTAGAAATTCTTGATTTTCATTCAAAACTCTAATAAAATATTACTTTATTTTTATGAAAAATTTAATTCACTCATAAACAGAGAGATAGAAGTATTTACAATAAAATCCTCAGTAAACAAAATTTATATCTTGTAAGAGGGTCTGAGGGAAGGATTTTCTGGACAAATTTTCGAATTTAAAATTTTAAATTAGGGGAAAAACTGAAGTTCTCCTTCGAAACTTGTATATGAAATTAGACTCTATGGTGAAACATGCATCTATTGCAAGTAATAGTAATGAATTATATTCATGGTATATTTATAAGCCTCTAAGGAAGCCCTTTTTCCTCATTAACATGCATTCTTTTGATATTTTCAAATATAATCTTTGCCATTAAAAATTAATGTTTTGATAGAAAACTACAGCGAGCGAAGCGAGCCAAAAATTTTTTTATATAAATTGAAAACTGTGACGAACGAAGCGAGCCGGAAAATTTTCAGGAATTTTTTGCGAAATTTTAAGGTATTTCTTCAAATTTAGACTACTTGTGAAAACAAGATTATTTTTTTCTGACACACCATAAGCAAATTAATTTTTCCATCAAAATTCAGAGCAAAATTATTTTTTTTTCGAAAAAAACCCAAAGACCCCCCCCCCCCCGAATATCAAATGGACCGTGCCTTAGTTTTTCGAATTTTATGAAACTTTTATTGTATATATTGAAATAAGTTTTGATATGTGAGTATATCTTAGATTTATAAAGATAGAGTTTTAGTCTTGATTCCTTTTTACACGTCGAAGAGTACATATTACATTCATAATATTTTAACTTTTCTGGACTTTTTTTCTTCATTATTGAATCTATTGTACTACTTTTTGGTACTAGTATGTGAATATATATGTCGGTGTACTTCAGAGGAAGTTCAAATTAGTTTCAATTGACCTATTTGTACAAGAGTTCTTGTTCTTGGACTTAGTAAAATTCAAGTTTTTCCTAGATTTAAGAATTCAGACTTTTTTTTACTGTTACATGTATCGCAAATGTTGAACTGTTTTGGTTTGTGATGGATCATGTTCAATATTTGCTGAAGCTGACCTAGTTTTAATAGAGTTATTACCCTTTGTAAATTTGTGAAAACTTACAGCCCAATCCCATTTCTTACTTTGGAAATAAAATATGTTTAAACTAAAAAGCCTTTGACTTTGTTATTTTCATTATAGTTTCAGATTTCTTTCTTTTCTTTATTGATACTATTACAGATACCGAACTGGTACTTGTCTGCACATGCATTGAGTTCAGTATTGGTCTCAGATTTATACCGGTAGGGGATTTGTATCGCTTTACGATAAAAAAGGTTGTTGGTTCTAAGTAAAAATAAAATACTCCCAATATGTATAAAATATTCTAGTCCATGAGCGTGTATTTCCTACAGAAGCCATTTCGTACCATGTCATAACTCGTAGTTGCGAGAAAAATTGTGGTAGTTACGAGAAAAAAAAATTCGTAGTTACGAGAAACAAATTTCGAAGTTACGAAAAAAAAAAAAAAAATCTCGTTGTTACGAGAAAAAAAAAATGGAGGTAAAAACTATTCATTTTTATCAAAAATCGCTGAAAAAGGAAAAACTCAATAATTTCACCGTCTTTTGGACAAATTCACATCAGAAGCTTTAGATATGTGTAAAATATGGTAGACTAACGTAATTTGAAAGTTAAAGTTTGATATTTGCACTTATCTTTGGAAATTTTGTATTTTTTTTTTTTTTTTTTTGGAAATATGGTATCCCCATATAGATCCGATTTCTTCAAGATACCCCAGAGTTGGAATCGCTTAATTTGATTCAATTTGCAAAATTGAAATGTGATGACTGAAAACATTCATTAACTACTTTTGATATGAGTAATTGTCCAAAGTATGTAAAGACTCCAAAAAATTGAATAAAATAAAGCATTTCCAATTTTCAGAATTTTAATAAAATTTGTTATTTTTAACCCAAAATTTCCACGAAATACCTGAGTTGGTAAAGTGTACATGTAAATCAAATTCATTCTGGAGTAGGGCCTTTATACTTTCAGAAAATACTTTCAAATCCCACAAACTATGGGGGCCCTCCCCCTCATTCTTGTGATTTGTCCAAAATTGCTTGTTTTTTTTTCCGTTTTCAAGTTGAATTTTACTAATAACCATATATATGCCCATATGGGGACACCCCACCCCTACACTGACAGCGACGACTTGGAACCCCCCCCCTGGAAATGTATAGATCGCTTTAATTCATCAAAATATGAGCCATTTTGATTTAGATGTATCACTCCTGATTTTGTTCCAAACATAGAACATTAGGATAACGAAATTGTGATCTTACTTACATGTATTATTTACAAGACAAGTATTACTAAAGCTCTAATCGAACACGCAGTTTTTTTCACATGCGTGTAAAATGGTAACATGTGTACCGATCATTTGTAATACAGGATTGTATTTGCTTTATCAACATGTAAGTAAAACCATGCAATGTGCAGTTTTTTATTCTGATATAATTTTAGAAGATTGAGACAATGGACTTGTTAAAAATAAATTTTGAAATTAGGAAATTTTTGTATTTTAGACGTTTAGTAAACAGGTACAATGTAAATATATAATGTGGGTCACTAAGTGTATTTATGTAATTGTGTAAGATACAGCTATACTGAAAATGAATATTTTATAGGCAGACATAGCTAAGAAGCATTTCAGTATGTAAAAAAGTGTAATTTTGAATTACATTTGGAGTATGCATTACTTCCTCCCTGTAACGCGCACCTCCCCCCCCCCCACCTCCACCCGCGAACTCGAAACCTCACAACGCTTCTTTTTCCCAGATCTTTTTTCGTCCGGATCTATTATGTAAATTACAAGCAAATAATATTTCGCTTCATATATTTTATTTCAACGCTTTGATTTTGGGCTACCATTCCATCACCCCCCCCCCCCGAACCCCAAACCCTCTTGATCTGTCCAAATTTTGAAACATTGAGTTCCCTACATGCATATGCATTGTGATAAGTTTGTGATCATGTTATCTTTGTAAATAATCATTTGTTATTTACTACATTCATGATGATTACTTATAGCAAATCTCCCCCCCCCCCCCCCCCCCCAATCTTTTCCAATCTGTACCTTAATTTTGATTGTTAAACATAGTACTTGTATATATTATAATGCATACGCCATAATTTCTTTTGGAGGTGCTGTATATGTGAAACATGTACCGGAGCCCCCCCCCCCCCAACTCCCGTCCCCAGAGTTCCCCTCCCTCTATCACGTACCCGGGGCAGATCTCATTCATTATAACTATATATGAGAAAATAATTTATTCTTATTTGAAAATTATATATTTTAATGTATGATTTTCTATGCAATTTACTAATTTCTGAACTCATCTTTACAGGTAGACGACATCTCATACAAATGACAATGTCCACTCGTCCAGGCTTCTTTATATACCGCTCGAGTACTCGAGGTAGTGGATTTTGGGTCACGATACATTAGTATGCAAAACGTCATCAGGGGGAAAGTTCAAATCAACACATGACCAAGTGTATTTTTAGCTAGGGGACGGAGATTGTTAGTTTCACTTCTAACAATTTCCGTTCCCTAAAAAAATTTACTACGTCATGGGGGTTTTTAAAGACTAAGTTCAGCTTTAAACAAAGGTATTTGTAGAAAGAATCTTTACATAGAAGAGACTTCTGTGCATGCATATAAATAAATAATAATCCGATGTGCTTACTCAAATAATGACTTTTTCAAAGTTGAAATCCACACAATGAATATCTCGATTTGTCGGTATTCCTCCTTCGTAAGTCCGTTTTTCGGCGACGCCAAATGTTGTAAAACAGGTATACGTCTTACAAGGTGTCAGTAGAGAATAATCCTACTACCTTGGAGTCGGGCCGACTCCGCCCCAGGTTACGGGATGCTCCCAGGTAAAGAACGCCTGTCCTGCTCAAGCGATCGTCTACTACTGGAGTGTACATATACGCGAGTCAGTTCTGTGGCGGGAATTATGCCAGGAACGGTAACTCTAGCTGCTCGTGATATCCTACAGACGTGACGCCCATGTTTACCTTTGCTTAATTGTTCTACTAAAGGTATACAGGTAGTAATTATTTCGAACGAGTCGCTTCCCTTCTGAGGCCACCCAAAGTTTGACAAGGAGTAAAAGATAGCGCTTCTGTGATTGGATAATATTCATTAATACAGATATGAAAGAAAAGTACTGATTGTGGACTTTCATTGCATGTACAGCATTTTCATGAAATTTATTTAAGATAGAAATATTTAGGGGTGCCAAATGGGGGTAATTTTTTTAGTTGAAACAGTTCATTTCATCCCCCCTTTTTTCAATCAAAATTTAAAGGGAGAAAAGCAACGTTAACCCCCAAATTTTTTTTTGGTCAAAAGTAAGATAATTTATTAATCTCTGTTATGATGATTAGCATATTTTTCAAATCAACTTTTTTTACTGAGTTATGGAGGCCCAATGGGATAAACCCCGTCCCATAGAACTCTATGTTAAAGGGACCAAATAAATAATACTACCTTCATACCTAAAAAAGGGTGTCAATTTGGCAAACGTAGTTCCAGAATGTACTGCTGAGATTATTTTATCATCCAAAATTCAAATTGGCTCCATTCAAGACGGACTTTTAATATATAAGCAATTTGAATAAAATGTTGGAAAAAAGGGGGGAGGGGCTCCGTAATAATTAAAAA